>OX451219.1:52477000-52525413 GCA_949628195.1 Phasia obesa | reverse complement strand
ACGAATATACCTCTTCCTTTGCAGCCAATGGCTTTTATGTGTTTCAATATTTGTGCACCAAAATTTTTTTTTTATTAAAATAAATTTTCTTTTTGGCGTTTTGAAGAAATCAGTATTAGAATTTTTTGTTATCTTTTCAATGAAAGTGTTGCCATTTTTTGTGAATGCGTAATTATAAATAAATGGGCCAAAATATATATATATATATATAAATTGTTACTTAGTATATGTAGGTATATGTAGGTTGCAGTATGCTTTCTAAAAATATTTTTAACTCTAAGAAGTCCAACACAAAAAATAAAAGCTTATTAATTTTAAGATTAAGTGCCTGTCAGACAATGTCGCAAAAATTCGATCGTTCGCACAATTGGGTTTAAAACCAAAACATACATTTTTAAATTTTACATTTAAAACAAAAACAAAAATTTTTAAATTAATAAAGAATGAATATGTACTAGCGACATCGTGGGACTTGCAGTAAATCTTAAAAATTTATTTATTTGGCTCTGCAAAATAATATCCTTATGCCGTCAACAGTAGTGCCATGTTTTGTAAAAACCCGATTTAAGTAACAGTGCGCAAGGTAATATTTTTCTGTCTATATCTAAAAACCAGAAACCATTTTATTAACATTAACTTTGGTAAGAAAATAAGTTTATATACTTTTTTTTGCTTTAAATTAATATATGTACATAGATCAATAAAATGACGTTGTCCACCTACCAAAACATAATTAAAGGCTAATAAAAATATAAAAGTTGAATTTTTTTTTTTTTAAGGAGAACAATATTCCAATATTAATAAATTGAGTTTTTATCTATTATTTTTATTACGGCAACACTGTTAGCGGAAAATTAAAAATCAGACGAAAATATTATTAGATCCAAACAAAAAAGTTTTTAAAAAACGAAAAAAATATAAAACATTTGTTTGAAAAAATTTTGGTAATAATTTTTTCTGTGTATGTATGTATATTATAACGCTTTTTTGGCATCACCTATGAAATTTTTTGCTAACCTATCTTTGATTTATTTCCACGTTTTCTGTTTGTGGTGGCGGCTACCTGACATTTTGCCTCCATATTATCCTCTATTTTTCCTGGGGGTGGAAGTTCAGGTGGGCTTCTTCTGATGGATTGTCTAGAGCATGATATAAAAATATAAGGCAATGCCTCTCTCTTTTTTTTGCCATATTAACGTTCTGACGTTTGCGGGAATTATTTAAATTTAATATTACATACTTTGTAAAATCCCATTTTGCGTATTTTTTCCTTCATTTGAAATTTAAAAAAAGAAACAAGCCTTAAGTTTATGTGTCCAAAAAAACTAACGAAAATTATATGCTCTCCCTAAAATACACAAACCTGACCACCATACCACTTAGACCCATTTCATCATCAATTGGTGCAACTTTCTATAATTTGTCAAAATACATAGGAAAGATTTTAAAGAATATTGCGGTGGAAGAATACAATATTAAAAATTCTGTCGAGTTAAAAGAAAAAAATGGAAAGTTTATCAGTAGACTTAGACGAAATTTTAATTTTTCTTGACGTGGTATTTTTATTTACAAACAGACCTATTACTTACATTATGACAAAATGGAACATCATACAAAATCATACCAAAATACCTAAGACAAAATTCCTTGAATTGTTAATATTTTGTCTTAATGAAAATAACTATTTTATTTATGGAAAAAAGTATTCAAGCGAACCTATGCCAATGGACAATCCTTTGTCACCAACTATCGCGGACATTGTTTTGGGCATTCTTTTAGACCACAGTATTACGGATCTACAAAACGCAAATATACACATAAAACTAATTACGAAATATGTTGATGATTTATTTTCGATTATCAAACAAAAAGATCAAGATACTATTTTAAAAACATTTAATAGCCACCACACTAAGCTAAAATTTACAATAGAAAAAGAAGAAAACAAATCTATTTCCTACCTCGATGTGAAAATTTATCGAGAACATAATAAATAACAACTGACTGGTTTAGGAAGTCTATTGCCAAAATTGACATGATCCAAAATTTGACATGAATATAACAGAGGAGTATCTGAACTTAAGTTTTAAAGGTAAGTAACATACACCTTCTAGGGGTGGCGCAACGTGGTCTCAAAGTTGGGAACCTCGCACTTTAAAATTCTTTTACAGCTTGCCGTTTCTTCAGTTTTATTCTGAAGATACGGGGATACTCAAATTTAAAAGCACATAGTTTTGAACGTAAAAATGATATTAAGGTGAATCTTTTTTTGTTTGATAGGAATTTGCATCATTTATATCAATATATATA
Source organism: Phasia obesa (assembly GCA_949628195.1). NCBI lineage: Eukaryota > Metazoa > Arthropoda > Insecta > Diptera > Tachinidae > Phasia > Phasia obesa. The sequence goes on along the minus strand of OX451219.1, from coordinate 52,523,103 downwards.
AAAAAATTAAATATTAAAACAAAATTATGGTAAAAACGGGCAAATTTGGGGGAAGGAAAATTTTTAAATATGCAATAAAATTTTTATGCTGATCAAGTAAAATGAAATGGCAAAAAATCTGCAATATTAATTAAAAATAAATTCGACAATGCCCAAAATAAGAATCCCAAAATTGTGATTTTTTAATTTCTTGCCCATAAAGCCTACATACGGACTAGGACTCATCAAATACTTTCAAAAACAATTTGGAGTATATACATAGCTTTATTACAACAGTCTTCTTTTTTCGATCCCAGCTTTGGCATTTTAGAATATATAGGCTAAAGTCAAAATTTCGATGCAAAATAAGTCATATTGTGGGACCTCCATCTTCTACAAGGATGATAAATTTTGTATGATGCAAGTTACAACATAGTTTTAGTATAGTAAAAGAAACAGTGATCTAATGAATAATTACCTGTGATATTTTAATTTATAGTTTGTATTGTTTAATTTATTAAGTTTGTGTTTTGTGTTTGTCCACTTTACACAAACCAGTCATATTTTAAATAATGAAAAAAAAAAAATCATAAAAGTTTATATGTAAGTTTAATTGTTCGCATAAGTAATTTGTATTATGGTTGTTTAATTTTTACTCATAAAAGCTTTATTTTACTTTTATATGTATGTGGTTGCCAGATTTTAATAAATTAATCCTTGAAGAAGTTGGAAAATACCAACGAATCATCGGATAAAATGAAAAAAATAATCTTTTACATACAGTGAAATTTCTAGTCAAGCTTGAAGTTCGTTCTATTCCTTCTCACCAACTGATGATTGATGATTGAATACAGTTTTCTCGTATTTCTTTATCTGAGTTTGGTTTTTTAAATATATGACGCTTACAACTAAACACTACCCAGAGTAGATAGATACGAAGAGTGCTGATGACGGAAGTAGCTGTCTAGAAAATGTGCATTCCGCTCTGCTGGTGTCTCAAAAATTAAATTTTCCCAATTTTTCTTTAATGTCATCACCTAATTTGTAATTTAATTTATTCTTTCTTAGAAGGAATAGAACGAACTTCAAGCTTGACTACGAATTTCATAGTATGTAATAGTTGGACTAATAAAATTTAAAAAATAAATAATCTTTTATTTATTTAAAAATAGTAAAAAATTGACCTAATATAAATTATATATAGCCACATCAACATTTTCAGAAAATTGTTTGAGTTTAAAAAGAAAAAAGTTATTTGTCCTTTTCCATACTGAAGTAATAATACACTTTTGCAGGAATTCACAATTAAGATTTCTTAATTTTCCTTTACCTAAAAAGTGTCTAAGTTCGCGTTTTCTTATTGAGTACAACTTATCAAAGGCACGCTGGTATGAAGAAAATATGACATTCTCTTAGACAAGATTCATTTTAAATTAAATAAAAGTGCTTTTCCTGAGATTAGCAGTTCACATGTAAAATTAAAATTTATTTTATAAAAAAATAACATAACTACAATAAAAAGTCTTTTTTAATTTAAATGGAAAGCAAAATTTAAAGTTGTACGATCATAGGAACTCTAAATGAAAATTACTTTTCGAAGTTTTTGGAATTTTTTCAAATGTACAATAATAAAAAACTTTTAATTGAATTATCACCATATTTCAGCGATTTTATATTATCAAGAAATTTTTCAAGAAGAGTGTAAAAACAGCAGTTTATGTCTTAAAAACTTTCGAAGTAGTTACGTACTTTACCTTAAATTACACAATTGTTAACATTAAATGTTTATTAAAATTAAAAATATAAAAAAATATTAATGTCACTATTGACCTTTTTACATTTTTTTTTTGGAAAATTTTCATTTTTTTCCAATTTTTTATGGTTATTATTCATTTGGCGATTTTTAATTTTTGTTTTGTAGCGATTTAACATAGGGTCAGATAGCATGGAGCTTAAAGAATATTGTAATATAAATTTTTTTATTTCTCAATAGAAAAGTGTATCTATAAAAGTTTAAGGAAATCATAATCTATAACAATATTTATTCCTCATAAGTTTAGTTATTTTATGTTAATACTACCTATCCCCGGTGCGCTTCGCTACACTCATCCACAAAAAATACAATAAACACTTAGAAGTAATGTATGGCCAACCTCTAACTCGAAAACGCACGCTATTCTGACATAAAAAATTTTTTAGTTTATATGTTCCCTACCAATCTGGTAGCTCTCATAAAAAGTTAAAAATTAATACGATAATAATTTTTAACTTTTTATGGGAGGTACCATTATCCTAATCCTGACTGTATTTTGCTAGACTATGCACATTAGTATGAGGGTTACTTCTACAAAGTTTCAAGACTCTAGCTATTGTATTTCTCTAGGTACACGATAATAATTTTTCACTTAATATGATAATATGCACAGTACTCTGAGGGTTACTTGTGCAAAGTTTTAAGGCTCCATCTATTGTAGTTCTCCAGGTACACCGTAATAATTTCTTACTATATATAGGAGGTACCACATCCACCATTCCACTTCAGTCTGCGTTTCTCTAAACAATGTATCTTCTTATAGGGGTTAGTGATGCAAAATTCCGAGACGCTACCTATTGCACTTCTATAGATAAAATAATAATTTTTATTTTGTATAGGGGTACTGTAATCACTGTCCCAATCCAGCCTATGTTTTTCTAGAGTATATGGGTATGCGGGTTAACTGTACCTACTTTTAAGATCATATCTATTATAGTACTCTATGTACACGATAATAATTTTTTACTTTATATGGGAGGTACCACGCCCACTGTCTCAATTCATTCTGTAATTTAGTAGATTACACGCATTTGCACAGGGGTTACTCATGGAATGTGTCAAGGCGCCATCTATTGTAGTTCGCCCTTTTCACTTTGTAAGGGAGGTAACACCCCTACTATTCCAATTCAGTCTGTGTTTAGCTAAACTATGTACTTTAATATGATGGTTACTTGTGCGAAATTTCAAGGCGCTACCTATGGCAGTTCTCTAGATACAGGATAATAATTTTTCTCTTTATATGGGAGGTACCACGCCCACTGTCTTAATTAATTTTATATTTTGCTAGACTATGCACATTAGCATAGGAGTTACTCGTGCAAAGATTCAACACGAACACTATAATATTTTTTCACTTTGTAAGGCAGGTACCACGCCCACTATTCCAATCCATTTTATCTTTCTCTAAACTATGCATGTTAATATAGATGATAAATATTTACTTTGTATGGAAGGTACCACGCACACTATTCCAATTTAGTCTGTGTTTCGCTAAACTATTGACGTTAATATAGAGGTTACGGGTTCGAAATTTCAAGACGCTACCTAATACTGTTACCAAGATATACGATGATAAATATTTACTTTATATGGGAGGTGTCACGTCGAATATCAAAAAAATAGGTACCCTATTTTACCATCCGTATATCCAATAACAAACAGGAAATTTCGGAAAGATCGGTTCACTGATGTAGGCAGCTATAGCTCTCCGACAAAAACAAACAAACATACAAACAAACACATTTTGTAAATTACACATTTTTTTTTAATTGCCAAAGTAATTATTTCTTATTTCTATTTGTGGCAATGCTTTTTTGCTGTTTACGAAAAACACATTTTTTAATAATTCCGGGTTGAAGCTACTTACTTTTTAAAACCCGAAAAAAACCATGTAAAAATTTGTTTGTCCTCTGCCAGGGATCGTTTTGTAGTCACGCACTTAACCACTACACCAAATGTATATTTTATGTTTTAATAAACAGTTTCTATGTTGATTTATATAAACGAAATAACAAGTAAGCTAATAGGTATAATCAAGAAGATATCCTTATTAAGAAAATTTTAAAGATGATTTAGACATGATCATATAGGAACCTAATGAAATCAATCAGGAAAACCTTTTGGAAACAATAAATTAAGTATCCTACTGAAACCAATAAGAAATCCCTCTTTTATAAAATTCAGAAGAAATCGTAATAGAATCAAAAAGATTTTTTCTATGGATTGTTTTTTTAAGTCAAAAATGAGTAAAGAAATTTTGAATAACAAGTTTTCACAATGATTTAATGGGATTCCCTTCTTGATAAACTAAAAAAGATTTACCACATGAAAATGATAATAATGTGCATGCAAATATTATTTGTTTGGCACTTACGAGGTTTTAAAATAGCTTTATTTATTTTCTTCTCACACAAAGTTGTTAAGACGGAAAATGTTATTTTTTACCATAAAAAACAAAAAAGTCAATGGCGATTACGTAGTTTTAAAAGAAACGAGACGATATCTGCATTGGTTATTCTAATATATCTATATTTTTTATCTTTTTTTGCAGTTAAAAGTGTTTCCCGACTCGGCTGGTCCTGCTGTCTATGCATTTCTTGGTGTGCCGTACGCTGAACCGCCAGTGGAAGAACTAAGATTTACTGTAAGAACTTTTTTGTTCGTAAAGGGAGTGTTTGGAAGTATAGGACCTAAAAAAAACTCTCAAGAATTGTACTGTTAAGTTGTAACAAAAGTAGCGAAATAGAAATTAATCATATTTTCAATTTTATTATTTGCAAGTTTTACATGCAGAGGATTATTTATCCTGCCATGTTGAAAAGCATAAAAATTAAAGCCAAATAACAAGTGAAAATTTGAAACTATTTTTGTCGTATTTGGAGATTAATTTGCCTACTTGCAAAATGACCCTATGACAATCGCCCAAGGACAAAAAATTGTCAGATAAATAATTAATAATTAAAATGCATAATAACCTAAGAAAGGAAATATTGCTCAAAGAAGAGTAATGGAAATTTGGCCTAATTTGAATGGAAATTTGGCCTAATAGTGAAAATATATTACTAAATATTAAATATATTTAGTAATATAGTAACTGTAATATAGTAACTGTGCCCACACATATTTACTAACTGTGCCCACACACATTGTGTGCGTCCTGACAATATTTTATTCGATTCTGCTTTGAATGTAATCCACACCAAATTTTACTTTTATAGTGTTTTACATGTATTTTTTTATATAAAAGTACCCATCCCTGGATAAAGTTCTAAAATTTTTATAAAATTCTAAAAATTTAAAAAATAAAAGGTGCCCTAAAGTATGCATATCATTAAAATTGCATACGTTCACTTCTTTTTTCTTTTGAATCTAGATACCAAGGACCTGTTTTTATAAAATGAAATATTATGTTCTTTCGTAAAAAAAACGAAAGAAAACACATTTTCGTTTTAGTACTTTTCATGTGAGTGACAAAAAGAGCTTTAATTTCTTTTTTTTCTGCACTCAAAATATTTTACAATAACTGATTGTAGTTTATTAAAAGGTTATTCCGTAAAATTATTTCTAAATGAATAAATATTTAAAATGAAAGAAAAAATTATTCAACTGATTTTTATTTTTAAACCAAACTGCATGTAAAAGCAGATTTACGTTGCATTTAACTTTTAGTCATCTATATATAATTAAAAAATATTGTTACGAAAGAAGAATTTATTCATTATAAGCTCTGAACAACAACACTCTGGTTTATTTTCTTACAATGATGGAAGAAAGAAACGCCTCATACAAACATTCGCATTTACGCATATACACACACAGATTAAATAAACACTCTTCTGTTAAATACACAGCCACATACATAAATACAAGCATAAACAAATAAACAGTCACACATACAGGTATAAAGAAATAAATAGCTACACATACAGGTATAAATAAATAAACAATCACACAAACAGAAAACAAGAGCAATAACCATCGAACCTGCCAGACCTGTCTGGAATGGAACATTCTGGTGCTTTTAAATCACCTATATAAGTGAATCGTGCTGGCGAGTAGTATGGCAGTATTAATTTAAAAGTCAAAGAGTTAAGTTGTAAAATTTTAAGAGTGTTCAACAGTTTGCTGTATTTTTGAACAGTGGTGTTAAATAAATAAAGTGACTTACAGTAAAAGTAATAACAGTGTGTATTTATTTTGCAATTAAAAGAACCCAACGTAAAGTAAAATCGTAACAATTGGTGACAGAAGTGAAATTGTAAAATAAAATAACTTAAAATAATAAATAAAAATGAAATTTGAAGAACTTAAAGTGGAGCAGCTGAAAAAGGAGTTGAGTAAGCTGGATTTGCCAACAGCATGTAACAAAACAGAACTGCAGAAGAGGCTCATAGATGAATTCAAGCGTCGTGGCATGGACATTGGCACATATGAGTTTGATGAAAAAGAGATGACAGAGGTATGTAGCCGTGACACAACAACAGCAAGTAGCATGGACTTCAATACGATGTTTGCCGCTAGAATGCTTCTAGAAAATGTAAACGGAAAGCTAGTCGAAGTTCAGGAAGCTTCTAGAGCAAACAGTGAAAAACTGTTAGCTGAAGTACGAGATGAAGTACAAGAAGCTTCTAGAGCAAACAGCGAAAAACTGTTAGCTGAAGTACAAGAAGTTTCTAGAGCAAACAGCGAAAAACTGTTAGCTGAAGTAAGAGATGAAGTACAGGAAGCTTCTAGGGCTAACAGTGAGAAACTAGAAAAAGTTAACGAGAAGCTACAGGAAATTTCTAGCACCGTCCCATACCTTTCAACGTCTTCAAATTTCAATTCGAGACAGTGGCCAGTAAAAATCTATGGAGCAATGAAGAAAAAGCGATTGAGCTGATTCTGGCACTTAAAGGAACTGCAGCAGAAGTCCTCGAAAGCCTACCAACAAGCTGCAGAAATAATTATGAGGACATAATGGTGGCGTTACAGCGCATATATGGCGGCGATCATAAAAAGAAGCTGTATAGAATGGAGCTACGTGGCAGGGTGCAGAGAGCAAACGAGACGCTTCAGGATTTCGCCATGGAGATAGAGCGCTTGGTGCAGCTAATATACCCTGGGGAAAACCATCCACTTCTAGAACAGTTCAAAGTGGAGGCATTTGTTAATGGTATTCGTGATCCATATATTAAGCACGCAGTTTGCGCTAAGCAAAACACATCCTTTGCTGATACCATTACTTACGCTCTGGCTCAAGAAACAGCAAAAGTCATTTCGAGACCGCAGTCATACAAAGTGCGAAAAGTTGAAGTAGCTGCTAAAGATGAGAAAACAACAATGGACGACATAAAGCAAATACTTGAATCGGTAAAGAAAGTCTTAGATGAAAGGCAAGGTAAGACAAACGCCAAGTGATTTAATTGCGGTAAAGTCGGCCATTTTCAACGAAACTGTAAGGCAGCAAGAAAACGATCCAGATATGTTTCGCCGCCAAGAAACAACAAACGGGCGACTCACAAAACATCTCAAGAGTCTTTAAACTAAAGAGAGCTAGCACTACGGGGCATGAGCTAGCTCCCACAACCGAGGGCCCCACAATCTCCATTTCTGTGATGCAGCAGCAAAACAGCAATCTTACTGCAAGCGGGTATATCAACGGAGGAAAGCGTATTCTGACAATAGACACAGGAGCGTCGCAGTCTATAATAACGCCCGATTTAGTAAAGGGAAAAGTGGAACAATTAAATAATGTAAGTCTGCGCACTGCTACCGGAGAATTTGCTGCTGTCTATGGTAAGGCCAAAGTCAGATTAACTATAGCCAACATGAGCGTGGACCATGTGTTTATTGTTGCCGATATCGTGGACGAAGTTATTATTGGCGCAGATTTTATGATTATGCATGGAGTCGATCTGCGCATGGGGCAACAAATAATGATCTGGCGAAACGTCGAAATACCCCTTGATATCGGATATGTGAGTAAATCTGCAGTAAGGAAGCTGGTTGCTGTAGCATCCCAGAAATTACCACCTCAGGCAGAAACTGCGATATGGGCACGTATGGAGGAAGATTGTGAGGACAACCGGTTGTGGGTGGTAGAACCATCAGGAATTAAGAGTGAGACAATAACAGCAAAAGCCCTCGTGAAAACCTGTAAGAATGGGAAAATTCCTGTGAGAGTGTTAAATCTATCCAACAGTGAAAAAGTTATTGGTAAAAACTCTCAGATAGCTCAATGTACACCAGCAGAGGTCATAATTAATTGCGAGAGAGACTCGGAGCCTGAAAAACTGTCAACTAAAGAGCACGTGGGGAAATGGGTAGCAGAGCTGGAGCCACCTGACAGAAACAAAGCCAAGCAGCTGCTACGAAAGTACGCCTCTGTCTTCGCCCTAAAAGGTAGAACGGCAATAGTGAAGCATGAAATAAATACTGGCGAAGCGAGGCCCATAAAACAAGCCCCCAGGAGCATTCCCCTAGCCAAGCGGAGCGAAGCAAAGCAGCTAATCAATGAAATGCAGCGAGACGGAATTATCGAACCATCTTCGAGTCCTTGGAGCTCGCCGGTAGTTTTAGTAAAGAAGAAAGATGGCAGCACTAGATTCTGCGTTGACTACAGAAATCTCAACGATGTTACCAAAAAGGACAGTTATCCGCTACCAAAAATCGATGACACCTTGGACACGCTAGCAGGAACCAAGTGGTTTTCTACGCTAGATTTACAGAGCGGTTACTGGCAAGTCGAGATAGCTGACAAAGATAAAGAAAAAACTGCTTTTAGTGCTCTCGATGGTTTATGGCAGTTTAATGTTATGCCATTTGGTCTCTGCAACGCTCCAGCCACCTTCGAGCGTTTAATGGAACGAGTGTTAAAGGGACTCAATTGGAAGTCATGCCTGGTGTACCTGGATGACATAATTGTCATGGGAAAGACCTTCGATGAACACCTAAGGAATATGAAAGAAGTCTTCAGGCGTATATCAGCGGCTGGACTGAAGCTCAGTGTTAAGAAATGTGCATTGTTTCAGAAGGAAGTCAAATACTTGGGGCATCGTGTAACAGCAGAGGGCATATCAACCGATGAAGATAAATACGGGCAGTAAAGGACTGGCCTCGTCCTTAAAATCTTCACGAGTTACGAAGTTTCTTGGGACTCTGCACATACTACAGACGATTTGTGCCAAATTTTGCTAGTTTTGCTGCGAGCCTACATGAGCTAACCAAAAAGTCGCGACCTTACCAGTGGAGTGAAGCAGCCGAGGAAGCATTCCAGAAGCTCAAGGAATTGTTGTGTGTGGCACCTATCCTGGCATATCTAGTAGCTGGGCAAAAATTCGTGCTAGACACTGATGCGAGCGGATATGGAATAGGTGGCGTGCTGTCTCAAGTGGTAGATGGGACAGAAAAGGTTATAGGCTACTACAGCAGAGTACTTTCGAAGCCTGAAAGAAACTATTGCGTAACGCGACGAAAGCTGCTAACAGCATTGGAGTGCATTAAACACTACCACAAGTATTTGTATGGCCAAAATTTTATGCTGAGGACAGATCATGCCGCACTCAGGTGGTTGCTGCAATTCAAGAGCCCTGAAGGACAGCTTGCACGCTGGATAGAGCAACTTCAGAGCTATGACTTTCGTATTGAGCACAGAAAAGGAGGCAAGCATAACAACGCAGATGCCCCTTCTAGGCGGCCATGTGATTTGGGATGTAAGCATTGCACAAAGGCGGAGAGAAAAGAATTCGTTATTGATGTTCGGCTTACACATATAGAATCTAGTGAAGACTGGCCGACAGCACAAAGAAACGATCCCATATTGGCAAAAGTTATAGCGGCTAAAGAGGACGACAGAAGACCGACGCGAAGTGAGATCTCACCAGAAAGTCCACTGGCGAAGGCATATTGGGCCCAGTGGAACAGTCTCAGGTTGAAGGATGGCTGCTTATGTCGCACCTGGGAAAGCACAGACGGCAAAACTGTGCTAGATTTAATCGTCGTGCCATCCTCCAAGATCAAAGAGGTCATGAAACAATTCCACAATGGTACTAGCGGAGGTCACCTTGGTGTAACGAAGGCGTTGGAAAAGATAAAACAAAAAACAACGTTTCTATTGGGTCGGCTGTCAACAAGCCGTAGCCGAGTGGATAGCCAATTGCCAGGAGTGCATTGCAGCAAAGGGTCCAGTACGAAGGAGTCGGGGGCAGCTTCAGCATTACAATTCAGGCGCTCCCTTTGAACGTATAGCGATGGACGTAGCAGGTCCCTTCCCTGCTAGCAATGCTGGAAACCGATACGTTTTAGTGGTCATGGACTATTTTAGCAAATGGCCGGAAGTATATGCCATTCCCAATCAAGAATCCAGATCGATTGTAGACGCTTTTATAAGCAACTGGGTGTGTCGCTATGGTGTTCCCTTAGAACTACACTCCGACGAGGGCAGAAATTTTGAATCCGCTATATTCAAAGAGATGTGCGAAGTATACGGAATAAGAAAGACTAGAACGACACCGTTACATCCGCAATCTGATGGTATGGTCGAAAGATTCAATCGAACCCTGGAGGAATACCTGAGAAAAGTGGTCAGCGCACATCAGAGGGACTGGGATGAGCATATACCCAAATTTTTGTTGGTATATAGATCAGCTGTTCACGATTCCACCTCACGAACACCAGCGAAAATAGTCTTTGGGTCTGAGCTAAATTTGCCTGCAGATTTAGAGTTTGGTGTTAAGCCAACATCGGCAGAAGGAGACGGCGAAAACTCTAGTCAGGCACAAAGGGACCTTCAGGAGATTCACGAATTCGTGCGGAGTCGGATAAAATTAACCAGTTATAAAATGAAAGCCAGATATGATCGAGCTGCCAACTTTGAGGGATTTAACGAGGGACAACTGGTTCTACTTTTTAACCCACAACGGAACCCACAACCCAAACTACAAACTTATTGGGATGGACCTTATAAAGTAATAAAGCGGCTAAACGACGTAGTTTACAGAATACAGAAATTTCAGAGCCCAAGATCAAAAATGAAAGTTGTGCACTTGGATCGGCTAGCCAACTATGGAAAAGGTACATCTGTGCCTGTTCGGGACGAACAGGTTTGAGAAGGGGGTAGGGGGTATGAAAGAAGAATTTATTCATTATAAGCTCTGAACAACAATACTCTGGTTTATTTTTTTACAATGATGGAAGAAAGAAACGCCTCATACAAACATTCGCATTTACGCATATACACACACAGATTAAATAAACACTCTTCTGTTAAATACACAGCCACATACTTAAATACAAGCATAAACAAATAAACAGCCACACATACAGGTATAAAGAAATAAATAGCTACACATTCAGGTATAAATAAATAAACAATCACACAAACAGAAAACAAGAGCAATAACAATCGAACCTGCCAGACCTGTCTGGAATAGAACATTCTGGTGCTTTTAAATCACCTATATAAGTGAATCGTGCTGGCGAGTAGTATGGCAGTATTAATTTAAAAGTCAAAGAGCTAAGTTGTAAAATTTTAAGAGTGTTTAACAGTTTGCTGTATTTTTGAACAGTGGTGTTAAATAAATAAAGTGACTTACAGTAAAAGTAATAACAGTGTGTATTTATTTTGCAATTAAAAGAACCCAACGTAAAGTAAAAACGTAACAATATATAATATATATAATTAACAGGCAAACACGTTTTTTGTAATTCCTTTTAAGTCCCAATAATTTTGGAAATACTTATATGTTTTTAAAGCTTTTTCTACACAGATGTGCACAATATTAATTTTATTTAAATCGGTTCAGTACTTTAGGGGTAATGCGACTATAAAGTTCTTACTAACACCAATAAACAAATACATGTTATACATGTTAGCAGCGTTTAAGCATGGCGATATTGTTGCTTTTTATTTTTGATGATAGGGGCAGCGAAGCTCCTTTATTATTTACGTAATTTTTTTTAAATAAAAATAGCAAAAACGACCAAAATTTTGTTGATTTTAATGATATTTGTTGTTACATTTATTAATACCCCCGGGGGTTCCAATTGTCACTGCAGTAATGGCAAATGCTTTGACGCGGTTCACTCGGGGAAAATAGGGGCACCAGACGCTAGGGTTCCTAGAGCCTAAATCTGGAAGAAAAGGTCTGTTGTTTTAACACGTTTCCTCTTCGAGGCCTGACCAGTGCCCAAAGGACTGGTACCACGGGAATCGGTGGCCCTACAGAGAGCCTATCCTCTCTGTGACCGGTTATTGGTGAGGTCCCCTTCGGGGGTACACGTGGTGGTTGTGGTTTAAGATCGATTATTGCAGATGTGGTGCAAGATCGATCAAGTGTGCTGTTGCACCCTCAACAGACGGAGTTTGGATAGTCTCCAAACCCCTAAGCAAGAGGTTATAATATGGATCTAGGTTTGCCTTGGAAAGGCTTGCCATATTGTATAAATTGCTACTCATTGTGACTGTATACACACAAATTGCGATTGGTGGCAATCGTAAAGTGTTGTTATACTACACAATGGGGGCGCTAGTCTACGTCTTTATTTCACTCGGTGTTAAGAGCACCGTGGGATAAAGCCACCGAGGCAGGAGCCCACGTTAATCTTGAACACATCTGTTACTTTTATTGAATTGACATTTAAAAAAAAAAAAAAACAAATGCAAAATCAGTAATTCCAACGGAACGTGCAGTTTATTTTTTGCAAGTTTAAATTAAAAAACAAAAAACATTTATTTTACGGATTTTATTCGGTTGATTTTTTAACATTTAAATAAATAAAAATTATTCTGGTTTAATTTTCAATTATTTTATTTTTTTCAATTTATTTAACGCACATAAAAAACTTCTATACTTCAGAATGAAAAAAAAACGAAAATTTTCAAATGTTTTATAAATACCAAATTTAAAGCTTTATCGTTTGAAAACGAAACCTATATGTGAGAAGGTTTTTTTTTATAAAAACAGGCCGTCATCCACACAAAACTTTATTAAAATCCACCTAGTAGTTTTTACGTGATGCGAACACAGACAGACAGGAAAACAGTTACTGTTTCATTATATGTATAGTGTATAAATAAACCTATAAAATGGAGACATCCATGTAAAATAAGTCTCAAGCTTTTAATAATTAATCATAGTCAGCTGTCGTTCTCGGTAACTTTTCGCCCTAAAAATGTAGGAATGTTTGTCAAAAATGACTAAAATAAGACGAAGTTCCCATATAACATTGCTTTTGTCGTCATTAGCTTTGCATGATAAAAACGCAATTTATTTTTCAAACGGCAGTACTTTCACAATAAGAACGACATTTACATTAATGCTCGAAAACAAATATGTACATATGTATGTATATAATGGTGTATGCCTTCTGGGGCGCCAGCCAAGTAAAACAACTAGTAACGCGCCATGTGTAGTTCCAAATCATAGTAGAGATCTTATTACTACTAATGGCTACCAATTCCGGATTTCAGATTAGGCACCGATTAATTTACGGATTTTATAGTCCAAATACTATTTAGCGCAAATTAGGCTTTAGGCGGGTAGTGCCTAAACGGTTAATTTCTCGCAAGCAACAGTTAGTACATCTTATTCCTACTACTAGTGGCTTTAAAGTTTGAAGTAATTTTAAAATATACGCTTTTAAAAATAGAAGTTGCATTAAATTATGAATATTGGTAAAATTGCGTGCTTTTACAGCTTTTTCTCCACTTTCTCCTAGACATAAGCGGAAAGGTACCTCCGTACAATATTTTAATAAAATCCATCTAGTGGTTTTTACGTTATGCGAACACAAACAGACAGACAGACAGACAGACAGGAAAAAAGTTACTATTTTATTATTGTTCAATTTACAAAGCCCTGCTATCATGTTATAGGGTTTATCGTCAGCTTATTTTACAGTAGTATATATTTGTTGTTAGTAATTTGCTTTGAAAAAGCTATATCTATATATATAAAGTACAAAATGTGTTTGTTTGTATGTTTGTAGGAAAGCTATAGATGCCTGCACCAGTGAACCGATCTTTTCGAAATTTGTTTTTTATTGGATATACGGATGGTAAAATAGGGTACCTATTTTTTTGATATTCGACATGGGCGTGGCACCTCCCATATAAAGTAAATTTTTATCATCGTATATCTTGGTAACAGTAATAGGTGGCGTCTTAAAATTTCGCACCCGTAACCTCTATATTAACGTCAATAGTTTAGCGAAACATAGACTGAATTGGAATAGTGGGCGTGGTACCTCCCATACAAAGTAAATATTTATCATCTATATTATTTATTGTTTGGCTTAACTTCACTATTCATAGTTAACAATAATACCTCTATATGTATCGATATGTATTTATGTATATCATCATTAATTACTCCCGTTATGCAAATTCGTTGATAAGTAACACAAAAATGAATTACTTTAATCAAGCATTTTAAGCAGCAAATACACGTTGTCTTCTCAATACATTATAGTGGCGACGAGGAAAAGAAAAAAAGAAATAAATATTTCTTGTTATTTGTGTAATTACACTACAATAAATACTGTTTCTTGTGATATGCAATAAAAAGCACTCGAAGTAAAATTTACGGCTGCATGCAAAATTACCCTATGAAAAATCGCCCAAAAGCATAAATGAATAATTTCCAAAGAAATCTTCATACAAAATTGGGTAATATTTCATATGAAAAGTAACCCAAAAATGTTGGGTGTTTTTTCGTCATTTTTGGAGAATAATTAATTTTTATATTTTTGTGCGATTTTCATATTGAAAAATTGCCCAAATGTTTTAATGAAAGATCACCCATTTTTGCTAAAAGCGATATATTTTTAATAAAAAATTATCACTAATAAATTATTACTAATAGTTATAAAGTTTACCTTAAACCGCAGAAGTGTTAACATTAAAAATTTATTAGGATTTAAACTGGAAAAATGAGCAACTTAGTTTCTCTCTCTGCTTTTCCAAAAAACTGATTAATTTACAGAAAATGTATTGACAACACATTTAAGGTTGTACCAATGGCAGTTTTCAAAAAGCTTATGATTATTTAAGTAAATTGTTCTGGCGAAAAAGGACAAGCTTCTTTGTTTCTTTAATACTAGTAAATATTTCTAGTTATGTTGTTATAACTAAGTTACTAATATGAGTTCAAAAATATAATTATTGTTATTAATGTGTTTATTGTTAAACTTTAGAATTATCGCGCGATTTTTCATATTTTATAAAAAATTTTTGCCTGCGACGCCTACTTCTAAAGTTTAATAATAAACAATAATTAATTTAATAATTTAAATAGTTAATTTCAACTCATATTAGCAAACTGTTTGTACCTTTATTATTTTTATACCCTTCACCACAGGTGGAAAGGGTATATATAAGTTCGTCATTCCGTGTGTAATTTCTACAATATTCATTTCCGACCCCATAAAGTATATATATTCTGTATCCTTATACATAGAGAAGTTGATTAAGCGATGTCCGTCTGTCCGTGTTCGCGTTGAAATGTCATTTGCCAAGGCACCAGAAGAGATACAAAAAATTTAAGCACACCAATCTGTCAGGCATAGTTTCGAAAATTTTGGGAGTGCAATTCAGCAACATCGGATCATTCCTTCCAAAACCACGCCCACCTTTATTTTTCACGTTTTTTTTCGGCTTAATGATTCTTTTTTGCTTTTTTTGTCAAATAAATATTAGACCGCAACAGGTAGATCGCAAGGAGTGCATACAGACCTCGGGGAGTCAATAACCCCCTGCGAGCGGCGACTTTTGTTTGTTTTTATGTTGGTAGGGGTTTTCTGCTTTGATTTGTATTAAAGACCTTCATAGAGAGTAATACACATATAGGTTACCTGTAAAATTTTTTTTACCCACTGGTAAAATTTTTTGCACACTGGTAAAAAAATGTTATTAATTAAAAAAAAAATTAAAAATTTTTTTTCAACATTTACAAAAAACTTTACAAACCGTTTTCAAAACGATATTTTCACAGAAAATTTTTCGAAAAAAAATTTTTTAAATATTTTCCAAAAAATTTTTACAAACAATTTTCGAAAAATTAAAAACAAAATTTCAATATTTCTATGAAAATGAAAATCATGACTGTATCGTAATATATTTTAATATTAAGAATATATGTATGTATGTATGCATGTATATAGAGTAAATAGATGAGATCTGTGTTTTAAAACATAGTCAACATCAAGATACCGACTACAAACTGTCAAAAATAAAATACACACTTTAAAGGTAAACGATTATTTTAAAGCCAGTATAGCTAAATGGCTAGAAGATCACCGTTGTGTCTGTCGTAAACTTAGGCTAATTTCTATTTTATTCAACAAAAGAAAATGTCACAAAATTGCAAATTACAAATTCATATACAAACAAAAAGTTTTGAAGGAAATATATATAATGTATTAAAAAAGTTACTTAATTTTATAAAAGCAAAATATGTATTTCTTCAACAATGTCAGAGTTTATGATGTAGCTTTCGTCTTCAATATCATTAAGTAGCTGACAACACGACGACGACTGTAGCCAACGGAATTTGTTTTCATTTAGCTGCGTCGCCGCTGTATTCTATTTCTTTAAAGTATGAATAATGAGTTTCTTCTCATATGACTTATTTTAATTTATGTAAAGAGTCAACAATATGGATAATGCTGTACATGTCTGCATAAATAAAATCACCATGGTGAAGGGTATAGAAGATTCGGCACGGCCGAATATAGCACTTTTACTTTTTTCTATTCACATATATTTCCTTTAATATTTATTTTAATGAACGCATACAATATTTATTTGCGTACATTGGCAACAATATATTTAACAGATTACATACAACTTCTTCTCAAAGCTTGCTCGATGAATTCAATCAACGGTTCAATCAATTTAAATTAACGATTTAATTTAGCAACGTTTGTAGCGACGGTTACTTAGAGTTCCTTTGGCAGCAGCCCCAGGAGCAGCAGCTGTCACAGCTTTCTTGGATTTTGATCAAAGATTACATACAGAAGTTGCAAGCTGAAAGTTTTCTCCATAAATTAAACCAATATCAATGCCCTTATTAACACTATTGACATTTTTATATTTTATATTTTTATTTTTAATATTTACATACATATATTTTTAATAAGAAAACTATAAATAAATTTGGGCGATAATTCATTTATATTTGGGTATTTTTTCACAATTTTTGGGTCAAATTTTCATTTTTCTTTTTTGGGCAATCTTTCATTTCTCTAGGGTGATTATTCGTTCGGGAATTTTTCATTTTTGTTTTTGGGCGATTTTTCATAGGGCCATTTTGCATGCAGCAAAAATTTACATTAGAAAAGATATCATATATATTTTTTTTACATTTTGAGAAGCTAAAAGATTACAAATTGCTACAACTTCAGCAGCTCCGGTAAGTTTAATCCAATCTCAAGCAAATTCGGAGTTTTGTCCGAGCTCTGATAATTGGACACAGTGGAGAGAAAGGTTGGATATATACTTCACTGAAATAAACTGCGAAGTAGATAATACCAAAAAGGCTATTCTATTGAAGCTTATTAAAAATGAAGCATACACACTACCAGTTGAGATTGATGGCATTAAATTGGAAGCTGTTTGTGACACTGACGCTCCTCGCGTGCTGATTTCGGATCAGTTGTTTAAAAAAATTAACAAAAATAACCAATTAAGAGTTTGTAAGATTCCTTATTTGACTTACAGTGGTGATCGCATTGATTTATAGGGTGAGTATGAAGGTGTAGTCAAGTATCAGGATACAAAAAAGTGCTTACGATAGTGGTGACGTGGAAGTCAACGCCAGTTTTGATAGGCCGATCTTTCTTACGAGAATTTAATTTTGAGCTGATTCAACAGCAAGTTAATTTTACTATAGCAAAAAACTATTATGAAATTATAGCACAGATTAAAAGCGAATTTAATGAAATATTTGATAACAGTTAGGAGCGTATACTGGTGAAAAGATCTCCTTGCACATAAGCGAATCTTCGAAACCAGTATTTTTCAAGCCCCGTTGCCCTTGGATTGGAAATCTAAAGTGGAAGAAAAGTTAAGGCATATGAAGGGGTGTTAGAACCCGTCGACAATTCCGACTGGGGTACTCCTTTGGTACCTATTTTAAAGCAAAATAAAGATATTCGTGTCTGTGGCGACTATAAAGTCACCCTAAACAAATATCTTGAAGATTTTAAATACCCATTGCCAAGGATTAAAGAAATAAAAAATTGTGAAAAAATACCTAAATATAAATGAGTATCGCCCAAATTTATGTATAATTTTCTTATTAAATAAAAAAATATAAAAATGTCAATAGTTTTAGTAAGGGTATGATATTGGTTTATTTCATCGAGCAAGCTTTAAGCTTGCAACTTTTTTGTGTAATCTTTGATCAAAAAATTGAGCTTCTAAAGGAATGCTACGTAACCGTAGTCACATTCGCTACAACCGTTGCTAAATTAAACCGTTTATTTAAATTAATTATAATTTAATTATACAAAATTTTGTTTTGTTTTTTTATTCATTTTTATTTTTATTTTAACAATATTACTTGAATTTTTTAACTTTTTTACACTTGTTCACACGCGTCTTCAATTTTTTTACATTTCTTTGGTGTTTTCATTAGTGCTGCCAACGTATAAAGTGAGAGAAAGAGTACGGTATAGCACGCTTCTTTAATCGAATAGTATATTTCTTTCTTACTTAAAGTGCTTATGGAATATAAGTATGCATATGTATTTGTTGAAATTTAAAATTCTTTAAATGTATTGGTGTATCGGTTAGTCAGGTTTTGTAGGGTAAACTGTTGATTTAATTCATCGTGCAATCTTTGAGAAGTTGTTGTATGTAATCTGTGATCACAGTCTGTTAGGAAGCTTTTTGCTACCAAGTCAAATATATTGTTGCTAATGAATGCAAATAAATTATTGTATGAGTTCATTAAAATAAACATGAAAGGAAATATATGTGAATAAATAGAATAATAAAGGTACAAATAGTTTGCTAATATGAGTTGAAATTAATTATTGTTTATGGAAATATTTTCGAATTAGGCGCCGCAGGCAAAAAATTTTTATAAAGCATAGAAAATCGCGCGTTTTTTTATATTTTATAAAAATTATTTGTCTGCGGCGCCTAATTCTAAACATTTATTTCAACTCATTACTCATAGTAACTTATTTATAACATTATAACTGGAAATATTTACTAGTATAAAAGAAACAAAGAAAAGAAACAAATGGGTTGAGGTTTTTAAAACCAAAACTATTACTTCTTATTTCACAATTGATACACTCAGAGAACTATTCTGTCGATATGGTTTGGTAAACATATTATTTAGCGACAATGGGTGTCAATTTACGTTTCATTAATTTCAAAATTTTCTAAGAATGAATCGTGTAAATCATATTTTTACAGCCCCTGGGCATCCTTCCACCAAAGGTCAGGCGGAGAATTTCATTAAAAACATTCAAAAAGTCTATATTGGCAAACTTAAATAATGCTCATGAAACAATATGAAAAAAATATAAAAAATTTAGCTTACATTTTCTTTTTATCCAACGAACTATTTAAAAATAAAATTTCGACATCAAATTTACTATCGAATTTAAACTCGCACGGTTACGTTCGAACGTAAGCTCGCTATCCAGTGCCATCATCAGAAATATCGATACAACTTACTCGATCCCAAAAGTAAAAAATCGCAACTTCGAGTAAATCTCGCATAAGCTCGACTGCGAAAATTAGCCCCCAGATCAGACATATTAATGGTTGATTCAATAATTATGTTTTTAAAGTGATGAACAAGAGGAAGAACAAATACGAGAAAATTTTAGAATGAACCTACTTCTTCTAACAAACCGCAGAAGTGTTATTTTAGGACTACCAAAATCATCATCCTGGACTCATACAATTTTAAGAAATTTCGATAACAAAAGGTTTAACGAAATGGTACGAATGAGTTCAGGTGTTTTCTACATCCTCCACTTTATAAAAAAAGAAGCATTTCGGACAAGTTGCCAAAAACTTACAATCGAATTGCAGCTTAAAATTATTCAGTATCACCTGGGCTCGACAGGCAATGGAGCTTCTATTCAAAAAGTAGCATCTTTCTTTGGCTGAACCATCCAAAATATAACAAGACGAGTATTTCAGGCAATTTTGAAACTTAAAAACCACTTTTTATTTTGGCCAAATTAAAGTGAAAGGGCTCAACTTGTTTTGGCCACTAAAAATGAGTTACCTGGCTGTGTTGGATACATTGACTGATTCGAAACAAGACTGAATGAAGCACCATGCAAAAACCACAATCAATATTTTTCTAGCAAACGCCAATATGCTGTAAAAATTCAAACTGTCTGTGATTCAAACTCAGAATAAGGCAGGTGTTCATGATGCCAAAATTTTTTTCAAATTGTCTCCTTGCTAAATATCCTCAGCGATACTTATGTAATGGACAATGGCTTGCTGGAGATAGTGCCTACCCGTTAAAAGAATTTTTAATAACACCCTTTAGAAAAAACAGTTCGGAGAAATTTAACAAGTATTTTTCAAAGTATCGAATCAGAATTGAAAATTGTTTTGGTATTCTCAACGAGAAATTTAGCAGTCTAAGAGAGCTCATATTTAGGCTGATTACAAAGAAAAATAAAAAGGAATGCAATGACTGGATCAAGCTTTGGTGTATTCTTGATAATGCGATTATAAACTATAATATGAAAGTTATTAGCAGTGATGATGAGTTTGAAGATTCTTCCCAAACAGACGTTGCTAGAATAAATAATAGAAATGAATTGCGTCCTTTTATTGTTGATCAACCTAGTGTTTAATAAAACAGAAAAAAAATAAATTCGTTCCTGTATTTATATATTAAATAATTGTATTACATATGTACGTAAATAAAAATACAACAAAACTTTAATGCATTAATTTAATTTCATTTAATTTCTATTTGTATTTTAATTTTAGATCTTCCTTCGCCAACCTTTCCTTCATTTCATTCCTATCATCTTCAACTGTTTCTGACTTTCATCCAGTTATTAATATATTTTTCTGAATCTATTTTATTTTTATTTAATACACAGTTTTTTTTAAAGTTTTAATTAATTTGAAAAATTTATAGATAGTAGATGTTACATCACGTCTTTTCACTTGCTTGTATTTTAAAATTGAATTGTGTGTCACTTAGTGTCGGTGTGATTTGAGTTAAGATTAGTGACTTACAAAATATTTTTGAGATTTCGCTGACAATTTTTGCTGAAGGTCAAACTCCAGCAAGAACGTCAGACTCTGGCCAGCAGTAATGCGGTTGTGGCATAAGTGTTTTTGATTCGGTCGGTATTGCAGGTAATTTCGGGCCGGTAAGGCAGTGTTTCCGGCCGAACGGGTCCCACATTCTGTGTATATCCGTGATAAATGGATTTGTGACTAAAATAAATTTACTTGGTATCCGCGCTAACCTGGATTTCCCGAAAATTATGGTTTTTTTATCCTGATTTTGATTATAGTGTGCCGACAAGGCAATTTTCCCTGGATCTTGGTATTGCCTACTGTCCCTGTTGAGTTGCGCGATAGGCCTTCTGGCACACTTAAGTGGTCCGGGAAGGTGAAGGATGACGTCAGGAGCCATACCCATACTCCAGTAATCCTGGAGAATGGGGCGAGCTCTGTTTGCCGCTGATGAAATGTGTGGGTGCACTTTCTACTTCTAATGCTGGTGATTATGCTGGTGCCAAAGCTATATCCACGAAGGTGGGAGAAAGGCCGGGAGCTGCATCTAAACGGGACGTCGTCCCAAGAGGTGAGCTACTGCCGCTATAGCATGTTTTGAGTCCGCCAAAAAAGGAAGAGACGGGCAGCCTTAAAGATGCCGCCTTTGCTACTGGAGTTGTGACTGAACTTGCGAAGCTAGCACTAGGCGCTGCTGATTACGCTGATTGCTAAATACAAGCGGCTGAGGAATAAGGTGGTGGTGTATGAGGCTTGTAGAGAGAGGGCTACAGTTAGCCGGTGGGGTGAGCGGCTGTTGTTGCCCCTGTTGTTGTCGTGTCGAAATCGGTCGGTTGTCGTGAAGGGCAAGAGTGGGGCTAAATCAAAGGAGCAATAGCTAAGAATACGAAGTTTGCTGAACTGGAGCCCAAAATCTTTCTCCAGTATGTGCATCCTGAGATCACCCCCAGTGAGTTCATGGAGGGTGTCTAAAATCTCAGATGTCATTGATTATAATCTAATTGATATTAAGACATCCTACCAAAGACGCTTTCGGGTGACTGCACCACCTTGTAGGAATGTACGGTGTGTACTGGGACGAAAAGACAGCCATTAGATGACGTTAGGGTACTAAATATAGAAGACCAGATCAGCATAATAGATTTTTTGATGTTATTTAGAGGAGAGTCCGGCGTCGCAGAAAGCGATTGCAGAAGGCCAGGCATTCCAATGCGGATCAGTCTATAAAACCGGCTTAGAACGAACCGAGGCTTGTTTATAAAGGTTAAAGAAGTCGAATGGAGGAGCTTTGTACAAGAAAATTGAGATGACCCCTAGGGTAATGTTTACCGTATCTGCTGGGACAAGAATAGTCAGGTTGAATTGTCATGCCTCCAGGTTGACAATGTTAATTTGCCAACATGGAGAGAATGTGCCACCACATTGTTGGTGTTTTTTCCCGGATGCAGAGGTAAGTGGTAATTCTCCTCTCATTAGAGAGGTAGCTATCGCTCCGCACTTGAAAAGGTTGGAAGTTTTAGACAGTATTTACATATCAAATGTTTGAAGTTTTCGGGTATTTTCAGGGACTGGAGAGTAGTGAAAACGTATAAAAAGTGACTGAAAGGCCATATCTAAGTACTTGGAGCCTTTCTTTGGATAGTGAGGAGTAATCCTCGCTCTCATCCAAGCATCGGTCTCATGTACTGATGACATATCACCCGTATGATGAGATTAGATATTTAATTATGCTGGGAAGGATTGGAATTTAGTAGGTCCTTAGAGGACGATCGGATGTATAAGGTATGGGATGCATTTGCCCGTGAGGCGTTTATGAGGAGAAGTCGTATACTGGTGTATTGGAGGTAGAATTTTGCGAACCAATTTCTGCTGAATTTGTCGCAACCCTCCGTTGGATTTTAAATGCGATTTTTTGGTTGCCATCGCCATGTATATATGTATATACATAATGTGAGCGTCAAAGGAAAGTATACATGTTAATTTATTATCTTTCAATTTTATTTCAGTCTTTTACATTTCATAAAATTTGTTATGGTTTGTTATAATACTAATATTTACTTTTATTTTACCCGTAGTTGTTCCAGGCAACCGCTCAAAATGTTTCATATCCATATATTTTAAAAACTAATGTGCATCATCAATAAAAATTGAAATTCTTCCGTTAATTCTAGTCGTATCGAAGCAAGTATCGAGACATTAGTGCATTCGTTAAATAGTTTTATGAGCTCTATGAGCAGCATGATGCAAAAAATGTTACGCATGCAATCTATTACTACGTTTATACGCAGGACTTATTCACAAATAAGAATATTGCAAATATTTAAGTTCTTTTTGATTTTCAATCTCTTTTTCTTTTAAGAGTAATTCTTTTAATTTGAGTTGCAATTATTTTCGAAAACGTTTACCTCCATTTCTTTTATTTTGTTGTCAAAACCTATCTTTCGTTTTTTAATCTCAATCATTTCAGTTTGCACAGCCATTATTTCCGACACAGCAGTACGCGAAAAAATTCCCTTTCTGCTGCTGGATGGTACGATGACTGGCACAGAGGAGTCTGAAGTAATCGTCATATCACCGTTTTCTGTGCATAACTCAAAATTATCGGAACACATAGTGTCATCTACGGAATTGCATTCCACGGTTCGACGCCCAAAAATTAATCGTAATAATTGCACATTTTTAGCGTGTCTGAAACTAAGTATATGTAAATAAATTAATATGCATATGTATGTATATGCATACTTATATAAACTTCTTAGTTTTAATGGTACAACCATCGAAATTGCCATTATTTCTGGTTTCCTCCCACTTTTTGGCTCTAACCTTACTTTAGAACGGACTTGTGTCCTATCTGCAACAATAATTCTCTTTGCAGAAAACCTTTAGTTGGTTTTCTGGCTGTTGGTTTCTAAAAAAATATGAATGCAAATTAATAGATATATACATATTCATGTAAACATCTTTATGTATGTACATGTACATAAATCTGTCTAAGAAAAAAGCAATCGTAATAATTGTAGCTCGTTATAGTATTTATCCAATTAATTTTTTTTTCAACTCACCTCAAACTGCCGATTTTCCAACAAAAATTCGAATAATCTTCTCTTCCGCAACTGTCCACTTTCATATTAGATTTGTGCGAATTCGCTTGGGTTTGGACTAAAAGGAAGGAGTTTATGCAAACGCACAGAAGACTAATTATATGTATAGGTGTAGATTCACAAGACCATTATTGGTCCATAGTGACTACTCTGATGTTCTCCACTGTTGTTTTAATAACCACCACTAAGTAGTCCCGTGAACTTCGTAAATTTGACAATTTGCTTAGAATCCATACCCTTCAAATCCTCCATATTCTAAAAGAAAAAAGAGGCAAAACATTCATTACGGCTGTGTGATCCGTACATCAGAGGGATAACCCGCAAATTACAGTAACCGTGAAACATAATATTTTTTGCCCACCACTGGTTGGACTTAACAAGTATATTTATATTTTTAGACTTAAGATATAAGTAATTATTGATAGTTCAATTATATTGAAGATACAATAAAAAAAAATTCTTATTTAATTTGACATCTTTTTTATACCCTTCACCACAGGTGGTAAGGGTATATCTAAGGTTGTCATTCCGTGTGTAATTTCTACAATATTCATTTCCGAACCCATAAAGTATATATATATTCTGGATCCTTATACATAGAGAAGTTGATTAAGCGATGTCCGTCTGTCCGTGTTCGTGTTGTAATGTCATTTGCCAAGGCACCAGAAGAGAT
Source organism: Phasia obesa (assembly GCA_949628195.1). Taxonomy (NCBI): domain Eukaryota; kingdom Metazoa; phylum Arthropoda; class Insecta; order Diptera; family Tachinidae; genus Phasia; species Phasia obesa. Next base: position 52,498,315 of record OX451219.1, on the reverse strand, counting down.
ACAAAAAATTTAAGTACACCAATCTGACAAGCATAGTTTCGAAAATTTTGGTATTGCAATTCAGCAACATCGGATCATTCCTTTGGAGGCTTTAAATTTAAAAAAAAATTAAAATTTTTTTCCAAAATATTTACAAAAAAATTTTCGAAAAAAAAAATTTTTTTAATTTTCCAAAAAATTTTCGAATAAAATTTTACAAAAAAATTTTAAATAAGTATTTTTACAAACAATTTTCGAAAAATTAAAACCAAAAATTTCAATATTTCTTTGAAAATTAAAATCATTAAGAATATAAATTTGTATATGTATGTATGTATGTATGTATGTATGTATGTATGTATGTATGTATGTATATAGAGTGACATATTTTTTTAAATGCGTTGGATTTTAAAATAGATGATATCTCTGTTTTAAAACCTAGGTGCATTAAACACATAGACATCATAAGCATAACGACTAAAAACTTTCAAAAATAAAATACACACGTTTATAGGTAAACGATTATTTTGAAGCCAGCAAAGCTACATGGCTACACGACCACCGTTGTGGCTGTCGTCAACTTAGGCTAATTTCTATTTTATTCAACAAAAGAAAATGTCACAAAATTGTAAATTACAAATTCATATACAAACACAAATTTTTTGGAAAAGTTTTTTTAATTTTATAAAAGCAAAATAAGTATTTCTACAACACGTCTTCAATATCATTAAGTAGCTGACATCACGGCGACAATTGTAGCCAACGGAATTTGTTTTCATTTGTCTTCTATTTCTTTAAAGCATGAATAATGAATTTTTCTCATACGACTTAATTTAAGTAAAGAGTCAACAATATGGATAATGCTGTACATGTCTGTATAAATAAAATCACCATGGTGAGGGGTATAGAAGATTCGGCACGGCCGAATATAGCACTTTTACTTGTTTAAGTATGTACTTGATTATAGGGTACGCAACTTTCGAATAGTCTTTTATAAATTATCTACAGTATCCTGTGACGCCTAAAAAATTCTTTATAGCTTTAACAGTAGTGGAAAGATTAAGATTTAGAATTGCAATGGTTTGGCTTAACTCCCTCTGTTGTTAAGTAAAGCGTTTATTTTGAAAATAATTTACACTTATTAATTTGTATCTTAAGATTTGGCTCCCTTAACTTTTCAAATATCTTTTTATGTTTATAAGATGTTCCTGAATGTCATATAAGTAGACAATGCATATTTTATTAATATACTCTCGAAGCCCTACGTTAATAAGGTGTTGGAAAGTGGCCGGAGAATTCTTTAAGCCGAAATGCATTCGATGAAATTCTTAGTGACCATAAGGTGTAGAAAATGCAGTTTTCAACCTTCTTTCTTCAAAAGAATTTGGTGAACACATTTGGCCAAGTCTATTGTCGAAAAATATTGTGAACGTCCCAATTTATCTAATATGTATATCATCAATATTAGAAATAGGAAACTTGTCAATTACTGTAGTTTTATTTAGTTTCCGATGATCTATAACTATCGTTTATTTCTTTTCTTCAGAATTGTCCAACTTCTTCGTTATGATCCATAAAGGACGATTGTACGGGGAATTGCTTTCTTTAATAATACCTTCCTTTATCATCATGTTTATTTGTTTTTGTTCTTATTCATTAACATGTGGATATCTGTACATTTTCATATAAACTGGTCTATCATTAGTGGTTTTAATTTCATGTTCAACAATTTTGGTAAACTCCAAATTTTGTCCTTCGGTATAAATTAAGTCCTTGTTTGTATTCAAAATACTATTCAAAGCTGAATATTTATGATTATTTAACTCTTTACACACATTATTAAAACCCTTTTCATTTATATTATCTAATTGACAAATATCTTTCAGAGGATATGGGCAAAATTACAAAAATTTTATAATACTACCGTTTATGTGCAAAACCTCTCTCTTCATATTAATAATAGCTCCTAATCAGGGCTGCCAAAAGCGCCGATTTTTCGGCATTTTGCCGATTTTTACACTAAAAAGTCACTAAATGCCTATTGCCGATTTTTGGTCAAAAAATTCAGATTTTTTCAAAACAATTGATTTAGGAGTTTATGCTAAAAATTTAATATCTAAATCTTAAATTCACAATATCTATACATATAATAAAACAGTAAAAGGACCATTTTTCTACATGAAATATATTTTGAAAGTCTTGTTGCTAGTGCTGATAATAATCGAAATGAAATACAAAGCAGCAATTATATATTTTTGTCTGACTGCCCGTGTTCCCATCACGTAAAAACTACTGGATGAATTTTAATAAAATTTTGTGAGGAGGTACATACCTTAGTATCCTGATTCAAATATAGTATACTTTTTTCCGCAAAAACATCTCATTACCAAGAAACAATAGAGAAAAAGTTCAGCACTTTTTCTCTATTTTTAAAATTTTACCAATTTGAAGGTACTTGACAAAACATTTTGTTTTTGAAAGCATTTACATAACTACAATAATTTAGAACTTTATATACACTTTATATTTATTTTATTTATTTTTTTATTGTGGATGTTATCCTTACAGACTATTACATAAAAACTTAAATTAGTAGAGATTTTATTATATTAGACAGTATTTAAAATTACAATTAAATTTCTTTTAATTAACCGACTTCAAAAAAGAAGGAGGTTATCTATTCGTCTGAATGTTGCTTTTTTTATGTATGTTACCACAGAACTCAGCCATTTCTAAACCGATTTTAAAATTTTTTGCTTTATTTGAAAGGTTATGCTTCAAGGTTGGTCCCATTTTAAAAACAGTTCCTTATATTAAAAATTAAAGGGTGTCCCAATACAACATACATGTTTTTTACGTGTATTAAGAAACGTAAAGGGCAGCAAATTAAAATTTTAAAAAATTGCGTGCCGCTATAGCTCCCAACAGCAGAAATTAATAAAAAAATAAATTTAAAATTTAAAGGGTGTCCCCATAGGTGACATAATATGACCTATTTGGGTCTATCTTTTGAACCGTTATAGACTAAACCTTGAAAATTTGACAGAATGTCGACTACTATGACCGCTATAATAAAATGTATAAATACTCAAAATTTTAAATTAAAGGGTGCTCCAATAGTTCATTTAATTTGATGTATATGGCCATACTTTTGAATAGTTGTACACAGACCGCTGAAATTTACAAAGAACCTGTAGTGCTAAGTCAGCTATAACAAAAAGTTTAAAATTTTGAATTTGGAACTAAAAGGCTGTCCCAATAGTTAATGTAATTCTATGTATGTGGCCAAACTTTTGAACTGTTAGAGACAGACAGCTGAAATTGACAAGGAACCTGTATTGCAAAGTCCACTATAGCAAGTATACAATTTGAAGTTAGAAATTAAAGGGTGTCCCCATAAATTACGTAATTTGATCTATATGACCCTATCTTTTGAACCGTTAAACACAAACACTTGAAAATTAGGCAGAATGTCCACTACTTTCTCTGGTATGATAACAAATATAAATATTTGGAATTATAATGTAAAGGGTGTCCCCCTTTGTGACCAAGTCCTCTATAACAACAGGTCTTTAATTTAACATTGTAAATTAAAGGGTATCCGAATAGGTGATGTTATTTGATCTGTGAAACCGTTATAGACAGTGGCTTGAATGGTGTCCCCATATAAGACGGATGCTGGTGAAAATAACTTAACTTTTAAACAGTAATAGGAAAAGGCTTGACATTCAATAGTCTTTATTTTTTTCCCTCTAATTTTGGCGCATCTTTTTTTTTGGTTTAAATCTAATTCTTACAGATTACTTCTTACATTTTTAGTTTAGAATTGGTGCCCTTCTATCTGTTTTGAAGTCGGTTTTTTTTTGCAAGAATTATTATATTTAAATTTAAAGAAAAATCAATATTTTTATAAAAATTATTGAATTGATTGTATAATCGCACAAGAGGACCAACCCTAGCGTAATTCGTACTACAATTTTGGACAAAAAGAGGCATAAAGTTACGCATATTACGACATGGAACATTAAATTTAATATTGGCCAACAGAAATTCACAACAAGTATTACCATTGATAGTACTTAACATAAAAGAAACATTTAACACAATACGACGACTTTTTAGAGTAGGAAGTTTAATTAAAGCAAGCCTACTAGTATATGAAGGAAACCTCACATCGTCACGCCAATTTAAACCACGTAAGCAGAACAGCAAAAATTGTTTTTCAACAGATTCAAGAAGTTGGCAACGTTATAATAAGGATTCCATATTACTGACCCATATTCCAGGATAGGTCTAACCAGAGCCACAAATAACTGTTTTGTGATGTAAGGGTCGGAAAATTCTTCTGACCAGCGCTTAATAAAGAACACCTCGAGCCTTGTTGACAGTCATTGTAATATGAGATATAAAATTAAGTTTAGGATCCAGTAAAATTCCAAAAATGAATCAACTACCTCCAACTCATGTTCTCCTAAGAAGTAGTTAACAGTGATAAAATCACTCCTTGAAAATCTCATGCATTTACATTTTTTAATATTTAAAACCATCATGTTGTGTCTACACCATAAAACAAGATTGTTGAGGTCACTCTGCAAATTTATATGATCTGCATAATGCTTGAAGCTATAGACGATTTTGACATCGTCAGCATACATTAATACATGTGAGGAGTTTATAACACTGGGAAGATCATTAATAAAAATGGAAAAAAGAATAGGTCCCAGGTGACTTCCCTGGGGAACACCGGACAAAACAGCAATACATTTTGATGAACGAATATTAAAACGAACAGTTTGACTACGGCATGTTAAATACGACTGCAACCAATTAAGGCTAATGCGGGTAACACCAAGCATGTTTAGTTTCATCAGAAGAAGCTTATGATTGACCTTATCATGTAGTTCGTGATTTCAGACTTATTACCAGTTTTGTATAATGGGATAATAAAATATTCTCTCCAAAACTTAGGAAAATAACCATTTATAATAGAAATATTGAATAAAAATGTTAACGGAGTAGCTATTAACTCTGCGCAACGGTTTAAAATACAGCATGGTACACCATCAGGGCCATGGTTAAATGACATCTTCAATTTCTTCAAGTTATATACAACTTCAGTCAAATTTAATGTTGGAAGACAAATGTTGTTGTTAGAATGGCTAATGTATGGATATTCATTTTTATCATTAAATTGATCGTTGGAGTAAGTACTGGCAAAAAAGTCAGCAAACATGTTGGAAATAATACTTTCATCACTAGATTCACATCCACAAAACTTCATTACAGAGGGATAGCCGCTAGATTTTCTTTTCGAGTTTACAAAAGTATAAAATGATTTCGGATCACGAGTAAATTTATTTTTCATGCCATTGATATAATTGTTATATAGCCAACGATTAAAAGAGTTATATTCAGCACGGCAAACTGCATATTTTCCGTAATCTATTGTCAGACCAGACTTCTTAAATTTTTTATAACTTTTATTTTTTAAGTTTTTTAACCTTGAGAGTTCCTTAGAATTCAATGGTGGACCAACTGGCGGTTTAATTTTTATTTTAGGTACACAAACTTCAAAATAAGAATATATTTTACTATAAAACTTAGTAATTATTGTGTCAATACGCGAGGCATTTTTAATACTCATGGAAGTAGACAACAAATCATTCCAACAAGTAGTTCTTAACAGATCATTTAATTTAGTGTAATTGGTTTTCTTAAAGCAATAAATTTTATCAGCATTATAACGATGCGAGACAAATTGAGATGGTATTGAGATGCTGAATTCGATAGTTGGGTGGTACCGATCTTCTGGCAAAGAAACAGGCTCAGTGCGATTTAAGGAACAGTCATCTGGATCATTGGTGAATGTCATTATACACATGATTCAATTGATAAAGACTCAAATCAAACATTTCATTCAAGAAGTGATCATAAGAACTTCTATTTTTTACCAGGATAAGATAAGAAGCATCCGGATTACGTATCCACGAAATGAAGGGGAGATTAAAATCACCAACAACGAAAATGCTATCATTAAGTTCAGCTTGTTGATATACCAATCTCATAGTTTCAATATGCTTAGAGTATGTAGGAGTATCCGAGCCTGTTGAAATATAGGAACAGGTAAAATAAATTTTCTTAGACGCCATTTTAATTACAACAGCAACAAATTCGATATCAGAAACATCAGTCAAAATAGCTTCGGATGAAAACAAACTGGAAACCGCAATAAGAGCACCTCCACCTCTGCGATTACTTCGGTTATATCGATATATTTGGTATTTATAACATAATATCTCTTGAGTTGAATACATTTTGGTTGAGCCAAGTTTCGGTGAAAATTAAAACATGAGACGAAAAGTCATAACTATTTACCAGCAGGGTTGACAATTTTGTATTTAGGCCACGAACATTTTGGTACAAAATATTTAGACGTTTATCAGCACTATTTAGTTTTTTGAAGAAATACTCTGTGGTGGTATTTGGGCAACATTTCCAAAACTACGACTATCACGGTTATCATTGAAAAAGATTTCACGAACAAAAGTATTTTTCGGCCAGAAGTTAGGATTAACTATTTGATCATAGAAATCACAATGAACAGATAATTTAAATGAAGAAATGCTCCTCGGACGAGAAAATGAAAATTTCTTCACTAGAATATCAGCATCATTATTTAGTTTTGATTTGACGTAGTAATCAATAACATTAGCAGCTGTAGAAGAGGCAAAACGTGAAATAAAAATATGCTTCTTTGGTGGAACAACGACTAATTGCTGAGGAACAGTCTTGTCACAAATTAAATCAGAAGTTTGGGTAGTCGGAGTAGTCCCAGCAGATGTAAAGTTTGAAACAGGAATCGGAGGATTGGAAAATGAAGATGATGGTTGAATTATATTATTATTTTCATTGACAACTACATTATTTGAGATTGAAAGAATATTGTCCGAGAGATTTGGTGTCGTGCTAATAGAGACAACAGACTCAGCATTATTTTTATTTTTGTTCCTTGCTTATTTACGGCGCTCAGGTACATCAATATTCTTGAGCTGTTTAAAATCATCAAATAATTTACCATAAGAGGCAATTTTATCAGATAACGAAGCCATTTTATTTTGAATATTGAGAAATGTGCTCTTAGTGCTTTGATGGAATCTATAGAATTCGACTCTGACTTTTGTACAATCATCACAGCACCAATGCAATCCCTTAATACTACTTAAAGCATCAGCAATTAAAGATTTTATGCCACTACATTTACAAAGATAAAGGCCATGACATAACCAACAAGTAATAATTCTCTCATCATCATTATCAAAGTATATCTATATAAAGTACATGCAGTTCTACAACAAATACAACATTACAAAAACCACAGGAAATTTGTTTGTGTAAAATTCGTTCTAAAAGTCAAAAACAGCTGACTAAAACAAAAAAATGTGTATATTAAATGTATTGAAACTGGTATATAAATTGAAAACAAAACTAAAATTGTTATTTTGTGCGCATAAAAGCTTTGAATAATTTCTGCAAAAAAAGATACTAATAATAAAATGTTTTTAGTACCGTTGTTAAGTGAATTTGTGGCTTTTGATGATGTGATACTGTTACAACGATACGTTTTGTCATAACTTTGGCTCCAGAAGAATTCGGCCGTATAGCGCAAGAGGATGGTGGATTGACTTCATTGATTGATTGGTTGAATTAAACGCTTTAAAAGCCAAAACTGTTCAAATGTTGTGGTTGGATGATTTGGATGAATTAGAAAAGAAACTGAATGAGGTGGAAGAGAAAGAACGCCTCGATGAATTGGGCATCAATAAGAAGCAAGCCAAAGCTATGGCCAAAAACAAAGCAACAGCTAATGTCGCCTTGAAAAAGCGTAGCAGCTACAAGGACGGTAATGCTGACGTATTTCCTGATCACCAGGGCGTTAAGGTCGAATTCAAAGTTACAGAAGAAATTCTAAAAAATTTCTAATGAAGAATCAGATGATTGTCAAATGCAAGATGAAGTGGTGTAAGAGTCGCCACCACCCAAGAAAAAGCCTGTTACCAAAAGACCACGCAAAAATAAATCCTCCAGTGATAGTGAAGAAGACAAAAAGGTATGTTTCCGCATAAGAAACTCATAAAAGTAAAATTCAATCATTTTCTTTTAATTTTTGCAGAAGAAGAAGAAAATTGTAATTGAAAGTGCAGAAATTAAAGTTGCTTTACCCGGTTTTCCTTTGCCGGTGCAACAGTTTATCTCAAAACCTAATGCTGACGAGGCCGTTAGAGAATATGCAGAACAGTTCAACTGTAGTGTTGTCTTATTACTTGGTATGTTTGTTAAACCTGAAGACAATAGTGTTCATCGTGATTTAGGTATAATTAACATTAACAACTCTTATTTATTTGAATCAATCCAAAAACACCTGTTATTACTTAATGAGCTTAAATTATCTATGGAATATTATAAAGATTGTAATTTTATGGCTGGATCATTTTATAAACAATATAATGTTAAAGTTACAAGAACACATATACTTCCAATTGTTAAAAGTTTAATAGATAAAGAAAGTCTGTATGAAAAATACTCAAAATATTATGTATTATGCACCTTATTTATCTTTGGAAAGAAAATCTGATACTAACATATTCAAATTTTTTATTCTTTTGCAAAAAATATACAAAGCATTTTTAACTTTTTAAAATTTTATTTTTTTAAAACATTAGATACAAAACACTTCAGTAGAAAAATATTTACTCAGCATCCTCATCTTCATAGGCTTTTGAGAAGCGGACATCGGAGTTGACGTATAACTTCATTTTAACCCGCTCGAAGGTAACGTTGTTACCCAAGTTGTTAACTTTACCGTGAATTACCTGTTCACCAAATATTTTTTTTTTGTTCTTGAACTGAATATGTAAAAAAGAATAATTAAATAACTTAATACATATTTCTAAAACAGTTTAAAGTATTTACTTGTATAAAAGGAGTTTTCAAAGAGACTTTGAGGCGTGTTTCATTAGCTCTGCTAAAGTGCGGGCAGTTATCAGTTCTTGCTGAAATATTATACCAGTGCCTAGGAAGTGGTTCCGGATCAATTTAAGCAAATGTGGTGCATCTGCAAATGCAAAAAATTTTATCCTCGACGCTTGCTGGGTTGGGAAACCAGGGTTTTTCTAAATGGAGTTGAGTGAAAAAGTTCTATTAGAAAATCTTGAAAATTTTATTTTTAGTGTTAAAAATAATAATAAATAAATAATAATAAATAAAAAAAATTTAAACACGAGGTTTTTATAAATGATAATAAATAACAATATATGATTGTAAGAAATCATTACCCGTTTTTATAGAAGTTTCTTCAAAATAAGGAAGCTTCCAAGAAATATTAACATTGTAATCGATGTCAATACGATCACCCTCGCAGTTGTGTGTTAAAGTTGTGTTGTTAAAAGTTGTGTGTTGTTGGAAGTTGTACGTTGTAAGAAGTTGTGTGATTTAGTTGTTGTTAGTTAGTTGTTTAAACTTTTAAAAGGTGTTTTAATACTTTTAAAAGGTGTTTTAATACATTTACTTACCTATGGAAACACCTAGATCTTTCCACAACTTACGGTTGCTTCGCACACCGTGGCCACAACTGGGAAACCTACATCATGCAGCTTGCATATTACATTCACCAGAAGTTCTTTCGTAATTTTACAGTCAAAGCTGTAAAAAATTGGCTGCTTCCATGACTTTCGAAGACCACGTGCCATAATGACCTGTACGTAATTTGCTGGCTTTTGCACAATATCAGAAACCGAATCATAGTCGAAAGTTTCAGCTATCTTCATTTCATCAAATGAGAGAACGCATATTTTTTCTTCTACTTTTAAGTTGGTGGTTTGTCTCATGAATTCTAAGGATGAGCTTAAAATTCCTTCACTTACATCAATTTTGGAACACCAACGCTGTAGAGTTGATACGTGCGAGAGTGGAAACCCTTTTTCGTAAAGGTGGTTGTACGCCCTTGGTCCCGAAGCGTGTAAACATATGGAGCTTGAAATATCCTCCCACTTCCATTTAATAGGTCCAGGGCACTCAAGTTTTCTGATTTGTCCTTCAGTAAATATTTTGCGCATACCATCGACAGCCGCGTTTGCCAGTGCAAGCTTCAACTTTAGCTCCTTATTTTCTGCTTCTAACACACGAACTCTTTCGTAATATTTTTTATTTGAGTTTAATTCACAAATATCTTTCTTTTCAAAAATTGATGAACTTAAAATAAAAAAGAAGTTTAATAAGGACGTGAATAAAATCGCATTGTAATGAATTCAAAATACCAAGCTATGCACGCATTAAGACCGATTTATGAAAATAAAAAAACTTACTCTGTTTGAGTTTCCTGGTCCCTGGAAAGTTCTTTGCCGGGTTTTGTTTTGGTTGCAAACTGCTCCCACATAAAAAAAGAAAAGGGCATATCGCTTACTTTATCGTTGTTAACCAACGTTTTAATCGCGTTGAACCCGAGAGGCTCATTACTTTGGTTAAGGCTTGTACTAAAAGATTATATTTATTTTTACACATTTATGCAACCAATTACTTTTTACCTTCTGGGTGAATTTTCTTCCATTTCACTTTCTTTCGCGCTCATCTCAACATCTTTCAGTTGCACAACAAACGGCTCAGCATTTGGCAAAAGATATGCTTTTGTTCCCGAGTGTATGACGCTTGACTTCAAGAAATGATCCTGACATATTAAACTCCTTTGTGCCAATCTTTTATCACAAATTTCTTCCCATGCTTGCTTCTTTAGAAGGTCTTTTGGCACACCAAACAAGCTGCCACTTCCACCTACATATTTTTTGTTGCACAAACAACAAACACGCATTTTCCTTTTTATATTTTTAAAAAAGTAATTTATTTATAGGGTTTTATATTTTTTGCTTTTTTTTAAACACTTTTGTCCACTTTTTATTTCACTTTTTCACTTTTGAAAAATTCTTTGAAATATTCACAGCTGTGGACTTGCATGTACTTTATATAGATATACTTTGATCATTATCAATAGCACAATTTTTTTTCATGCATTTATACGCATTAACATTGGACATCGTGTAACAGTAATATTTTATTTTATTGAAACTTGAATATTTGTTCTGTTATTGTTGATGTTGTTGTTGTTGATAAACAGATTGAAGGTAAAGAGCACAGAATAACGTTAATATTAACAACAATAAAAAAAAACGTATATCAAAGAGTGTTTATTTGTAATTTCGTTGGTTTGCTTGTTTTTTAATTAAAAAGAAACAAATTTAAAAGTACAAATCATAACAAGATGCACAAAATACACGAGGAAAAATACAATTAACAAAAGTATGTTATTAATTAATTAATTTTTGGTTTTTAAAAAGTTTATATGTATCAGTAATTGAAAATTTTAACAGAGCGCAATAAAAGAACGTCTTACTCTCACGATTAAACAGTGTAAACGTATAAAGAAAATATATAAACCAGAAGTCAAGTATTATAAAAGTAAGAGTCTTAAAATTCGGTGTGAATGTCATAATGAATAACAAAATTAAGACTTTTTTTTTTTATCCTTAAGGATTTTCCGAATTTCATTGATGAAAACGAAAAACAAGCGATAGATTCTGAATACAGAGAATTGCAGTTTCTTGAATTTGTACAAATATTTACAGACTGAAACTATTTTATGTAATTTCTGAAATAAAGCGAGGAGATTCCGCAAAAGCTTTTAAAATTTTAACAGAATTTGTGAAACAAGTAAGGATTCTGCCACATCGTCCGCAAATGGCGAATGAATATTTAGTGCCGTCATTTAAAAAAAAAACAAATTTCGATGTTCCTTAGAAAATAAAACTTTAGAAGGAATTCTTTATTCTGAATAGAATTTAAAACTTAACAAATCCAATTGTTTTGACACTCATATTAAATACGATTTAGCAAAAATTTAAATTCTGAAATCTATTCCTAACTATAAAAGAAAAAATTAACTTAAATTATTTTATTATCTATCTTTTTAAAAAATGTTGTGCTCATCTTATAAAACCATAAAACACTTGGAATTTATGTTTATAAAATTCACAAAACTTTTAGGATTTGTTATTTCTTTTGTTTTTTTTATTTATTCCGATTTTCTAAACTGAAGTACCGAAAATTACGATTTTTTCTCAAAAAGTGCAGACTTTTCATCAAAATCTTCTGGCAGCCCTGATGGCTTTAAAATATTTTGACCTAGAATTGCGTCAAATTGTTTCTTCTGAAACTGTCAACTTCTAGGACATTGTACCATTTCTACAAAATTCTAATGGTAAATGCGTAATAAGTGAAGTGAAGTTTTCGAACCTGTGTCAACAAAAACGTTAAGTTTTTGATCACCAATTGTAAGTTTTGCTATGGGAAATTATCTATGTTGGCTGTTAAATGATAATGTAATTGTTCTTCACTTATTTGATTGTCCTCTTCTTCTTCTATATGATCAATTTCCATGTTAGAATTATTATTTTTTGAAGGATATGTTCTTTGAGAATTCTTAGAATAGTTTGTATTTTGAAAATGAGATATTGGGTTATTGTTACAACTATTTGGGTTATAAAAATAACTTATATATAGAAGCTTGAATCTCACCCATATCCTTTGGCGCGTAACATACTAAGTGAACCTGGTTCCATTCGACTAAAAAGAAGAGATACTGTTTTTCTTGGCCGTAAATAAGAGAGATGACCCCCAAATGATTGCAAAAACCGTGAAACAACCATAATTTTTGTCTAGCGCTGGCTGGACTTAAAAAGTATATTTTTATTTTAGACTTAAGATATGAGTAATTATTGTTAGTTCAAAAATATTAAAGATACAATAAATAATACATGTACAAAAAAAATATATAGAGTGTGAGTTTGAATTTCACGTATTTTGACTTAAAGAGCTATTTTTTTCCTTAACGTAATTTATATTTATTCCAGGCAAAATAGCTTGGCTATAAAGATTTTCATTGGCTCTCATATTTTTCTCATTAACATTGTTTCTAATCAAACCTTCAGATTTAAGTAAATTGTAAGCATCTCTAATTTTTTTCAATATTTCTGTTTATAACTACTGAAGCTAAATTAACATCAATATTATTAATAAATGTTTTTTAGATAATGTTCTCTGCATATGAAGGACTAAACTCTATCGGTTTTTGAACATCATATTCGTACTTTTCATTAATTTTACATAGTATATTTCTTAAAACTACATAATAATTTTCAATATTAATATTTCTTAGTTATTGGTTGCTCAGGCCAGATCATCACCTTTTTCCTGATTTTAGAGAAGCCAAAAATACTCTATAAGTAATAGAATTCTACAAAACACAATGAGAAGTATGCATGTTAATAGAATAATATTATAGAATATTAAAGCTTCAACAAAACACCAACAAATAAAGCACGTTTTTATTTTTCCTTACTGTCCTTCTACAATTGGATGGTTTTTTGCCATCACTGAATGCAGTCGTAAGGTGTGATGAAGCATACACAAGTTAATTTTGTTCTCGCAAGAGAATCGAAAAATAACAAGTGTTGCCAAAGGTTTGCACAAGCAGTTGCATATTTAGTTATTAATAAAATTTTTGGGAATTTAATTTAATTAATATTTCTTGCCTCAAAATTCGCTTCTCCTTGTAATTTATTAAATAACACTCTTTGATAAATATAGAGCTTATCACCAGTGTTGGGATTTTTAATCAACTGTACCAAATCAGTGGTAAACTGCTACATTTTATGCTCTTTTGGTACAATTTCATATAAAAATTATTCAATAAATTTTATAGTTTACTAATTTTTCTTACACTAATAAGCAGTTCTAGATTCATAGTTCTCCAACCCTGACTAGAACAACTAAATTGCAACATTCTAGATTTATGTTCAGGATTTTTATTATTCACTTTGATAACCCTATTATGTATAAGTAATAGGTAATTTAGTTACAAGGCCTTCTGAACGTTTTCTCATCGCCTCAGACAGTTTCCTGCAGTATTCGGCTATATATTTTTCCATTCTTTCTAGTAAGAAATCGTAAGGTCTTTTTGGTAATTATGTATACTCTATCGGTTGAGTTTCAAGCACTTGATGGAAGTAGTAGTATAACCAGCTTATGAAATAGGTAAGCCTTTTTGCAAAATAATTTTAAAAAATAGCAACACAGAAACAGAAGTTCAAGATATCAAGGTCAATTATCATTACTTAAAATACTCTATAGATAGAAGTATTGATTTGTGCTCTTGTGTTAGTTTCGTTTATCAGTGGTTGTTCCAGTTAGATGATTGGTCTAGCGGGTCCTAGGATGATAGGAATTGAATGCCATCTGTCGTTGCCTAGAAATAACGTTGGTCTTTTTTACTTAATGCTAAATTTTAGTACAATTGCTCCTAATTTGGTACAATTTTATCGTTAGACCTGTACAATTTAAACATCGTCAGATCCCAACACTGTTTAGCACCACCATTGGATGCCACAAGAGAATGCTTTCAACTTTTTTAAAAAATTATGTTAGAGCATAACAATCATCAGCACGAAACTCATGTATTTTTGGAGCTGAATATTTTTCAAGGTTATCCAAAAATTTGTATGTTCGGGTTTTTTAAATAACAAGGCGCAGATGTAATTATACGAAGAATCTTCTTTTGGCGCCTTTGTATTTTTTCTACCTTGCTAGCTGAGGCAGTGCCACATAACTGAATGCCATAACACCAAATTAGTTTTAGAATTTACTTGTACAATAAAAGCTTACAATCTAAGCTGAGAGTAGAGTTTCTGCCAATAAGCCAGTTGTTGTCATTTGTGTTAACTTTGATTCAATTCACTAGGCACATGTGATCCTGCTGCATCTTAAATTCAAAATTAGCTCGCACCTCTTGCATTTCGGGTTTCTTTATACAAGTCAAATCGCGGGAAGGGATAAAACTTTAGTTGGCTTCGATTTCCTTTCCGATTCTATATCGAAAGATTCACAATAGTTGCCCGAACAGTGAAATTTTTGTTGCTGGTGATTTCAATGTTCACAACTGTTCTTGGCGTCGCCATTCGAGCCGTACAACTACAGAAACCCACTATGTTGAGTTATTTGCAGCACACAACCACCTTGCGCAATTAGTGAATCAGCCAACACCCATGCCATGTGTTGAAGGGCACCAAAGTAATACTGTCGACCTCTTTCTAACTTCACACCCCGAAAAGTATGAAGTTAGCGTTTGCGCACCTCTCGGTAACTCTGATCACTGCACCATCACCTCCTTTTCATATTCAGAGCTTCACAAGGTTTCGAAAACAGCCACGAAACATATAAAATATATTTATGAAAAGACTCGTTGGGCTGAGCTCAACGAGATTTTTAGGTAATTCAATTGGAAACTAGGTTTCCTAGATAATAATATCGATGCCATAGCGGAAATGGTTGTTAACATCATTTTGCTTGGAATGAAAACTTTTATTCCGTCTACAGTAATATCGATTAAAATCAGAATGAAGTCTTGGTTTAATCAGACGTGCAAAAATGCAGTCAGATCAAGAGAGGAGCATTCAGTATCTGGCGTAGAAACAAAAACGTAGATACTGATTCGCTACGCAAAATAGTAAAATATACGAGGAGCGTCTTCGTACTAAAGTTATTGCTGCTCCTCGGGGTAGCAAGACCTTATGGTCATTTGCTAAAAGATTAAAGGATAATGCTAGTTCTTCAATTACGACTCTTTTAAAATATGACCAAATATTCACTGACCCGGTTGATAAAGCTAACTTTTTGGCTAGTATATTTGCAAGCAATTGTTTTTTGCCGGAAAGCAGTCAACCACCACCCGAACTCGATAGAGTATCCGTTACTATGCCGAAAATATTCTTTCGAGCGAGAGCGGTTAAACAGTTTTAGAAGATCTCAACATCAACAAGTCTCGTGGGACGGATGGGATTCCAGCACTGGTCTTGAAACAGTGCTCTTCGACGCTAGCACGTCCTTTAGCAGTCCTTTTCAGCACTTTGTATCATGCTGGTGAATTTCCAAAATGTTGAAAGGTTGCTAATATATAGCCGATCCCAAAAAAGGAGAGGCTAACAACCCTGATAATTACCGCCCAATAGCAATTTTTTCTTCACTTTCTAAAGCGATGGAAAGTATGATTAACTTTCATCTTGTGAGGTATCTGGAGTCCAACAGCTTTCTTAGCGACCGACAGTATGGTTTCCGTAGGGGGAGATCTACAGGTGACTTGCTAGTTTCTTTCGCAAAAATGGTGTTACTCTATACATCATTTTGGGCGAAAGTAAAGTGGTGGCTCTAGATATTTCCGAGGCGTTCGATACAGTATGGCATGATGCACTCTTGTCAAAACAAATTGCTCTTGGTGTCGGTGATATCTTCTCCCGATTTATATCGAGTTTTCTAAGGAATCGCACAATACGAGTTGTTATAGATGGTATTTCATCAAACGAGTTCAAGATTAATTCAGGGGTACCACAAGGCTCTGTTCTTTCTCCTACCCTATTTCTTATTTTTCTAAATGACCTACTTTGTCAAACTTTCAACCCTATCTACTCTTTCGCAGATGACAGCACCATTTGCGATTCGTATGCATTTAGTAATACCGAAGCAGTTGGAGGTACGGTCGAAAAGACAAAACATGAATGATACGATCAATCACGATCTAATAACAATATCCTAATGGGGTCGTGTGAATAGAGTCGATTTTAACGCCCGAAAGACTCAATGTTGCATGCTTACGCATAGGCGTACGTTCGGAGATGATGCTTCATTTGTTATTATGGGTGATATAGATATTAAGGAATCGGAAGCTCTTGATGTTCTTGGCATGAAAATCCAGTGTGATGCTCGATGGACTAAACACATTTTTCAAGTCTCTAAAGAAGCTTTCAAGAGCCTCGGTTTACTAAAACGGTGTAAAAGATACTTCACTCCATCCGATCTTCTTACTATTTATACCACCTATGGGCCGGCGCGCCAAAGTCTATTTTGGAGCTGCTCGACCGCGTTCAAGAGTGGGCCAAGAAGCTCATTGGTGACAGTAGGGTATCCAACTCTATTGATTCACTTGAGCATCGATGCAATGTAGGGTGTATATCACTGTTTTATCGTTACTACAATGGCATGTGCTCTTATGAAATTAGGGAACTTGTTCCCGATACCTGCACATTTTTGCACGCTTTTCGTTTAAAGCGCATCTATTTGTGGTCGAATGGCCAGTGAATCGCACTACGCATTACAGGGAAAACTTAGCAGAACTGGCGGGTTACTCTCTATTGCGATACGAAAGAAAAATGGTACGAAATCGAACGATTTGTACTCTTTAAAGCGTTTGCGCATTTTTCTTTCGCAAAGATGGCGGCACCACATTCTGTAATGCGAAAGCGTATGTCAAATTCGTTCGATAAGCCCAAATATTTTGCGATAGTAAAGCAAGAGCAAGAGCAAGCGCAAAGGAAGAAAACTTGTAATTACTTTAAAAATGTGTTTTAATTGATATCTAAATTGTTATTTTTAGGGAAATCAAAGCCAAATAGTTACAAATAAAACAACGACAGTTCTTAATTCTAGTAGATAGTGATTTGGCCATGAAAAATGCTGCGAGTTAATGCCTAACAAGCCGTAAGCAAAATGTAGCACAAAATATTTAGACAATCCGATGGATATCCTGTAAGGGATATATCTGGTTAAAAAAATGTATATACCTATTATGCTATTATTTATGTAAAATATGATACTATTTTCGTGGATTTCCTGTAGAACTTTCAGTAACGGAAAAAGTTAAAATAAAGATGTATGAATTTGAAAAAAATTCTATAACAGATTTATTATACCAGCGTTTATTTATGGAAAGTATGTATATCGAACCTATCCGCTTGCAACTCGTTTCAAGTTAATTTACGTCTTTAAACCATAATCCATCAATATTTATATGTAAATTCAACCGGCTTAACTTTTGTTTACATATTTTAAACTTTTAATGTTGCCACTTTTTCAAAAATTTTGCGAAAGGTGTTGCGAAAGTTGAGCTTTCGAATCGAAATTGCTTTCGTATCGCAATAGGGAGTAACCTCCTGTTCGTATGTGGAATAAACTCCCTCCAGAGGTCTTTCCTTTCACTTTCAATGTAGGAAAATTCAAATCGAATGTCTACAAATACTACTCCCTCTTTCCTCCTTCCCATAACCTAATTTTTTAGTTCTGGCATAATGCATTGCTTGTGGCTTTCCAAGTAAGGCGCCGCACAGTGGCGCCTTTTCTTAAAACTCGTGGCAAAAATACAAAATTTCATGACAAAATTTTGTGAAATGAATGAAAACAACGTGTAAAGAACGACTAAGTAATCACAATTTAAAAACGTTTTCCTTAATTGCAAAAAAATTATAGTTTGTGGAGCTGCTTAAAGTCGAAATTTTTTTAGAAAGCAAAAAAAGAGAGATCTTGAAAAAATAAATGCACTTTAGAATTAAAGTGTCAGAAACATTGCCATTTGATTACTACTTTTTTGGTATTTTTTTAAGGTATGTTTGTTTTTTATTAAAAGAAGTAGTAAAATATTACAACCTCATAGCGAAAACGAGAAAAAATTTTTTCTCACTTTTAAAGTACGTAACAAAGATGTGTGCAAAATGTGAAAAGAAATAAAAAAGGGTTTCCACAATTTTTTCACTGCAGCAATTTTAGTGTAAAATAAAGTTACTTGTTGCATATTTTTATTGCTTCTCGTTAAATAATAAACAATATTTTGCTCTGCCAATCAGGTACGCATAATTATTGCAATTTTTTTATTTATTTCAATTTAAAAACACCTGTTATAAAAGTAGGCATGTAGTTTTCAAACTTTTTTATACTGTATAAAATATAAACTGCAGGTATATTCACGTTAATTTTTTTTTTGCTCAAATCAGGTAGTTTTTTTTTAATTTTTGGGTATAAATTAAACCGTAATTGTATAATGCAGCGAGTTAAGTTTTTACTTTCCAAAACTAGTGATCAGTAACAGAACTTATACAATTTTATTTTAAAGTGCGATAATGTCATTTACCAATTTAGAATTGTTTGAGTTATTCAGAAACTCAGATAATGAAAATGCATTTAAATTGGCTATTGTGGAAAAACTACACGATTTACCAGGATACCACGAAATGGATGTTCATAGCAAACAACCCAGACTGGATAAATGGAGTTACAACTTTTGAAAACATCGAAAACCCGCATACATCCTGTGACAGCAAAAGAGGGAGATCTGCAAAAACTATAAACGAGTGAGTATACAAGAAAACGTAAACTTGAAAATGCCACAAAAGATATATCTAAATCGCATCTTTCAGAAGCATTATGTCTAAAGTTTGTAAAAGATAAAGATAAATCAATGTCCGACATTACAAAAGCTGTGGTGGTTGCAAGCCCAGTTCGACTGCAGAGAATCCTGGAGTATTCCTACTCCACCAAATGTTTTTTAAAGGAAAAATATTCTATTTTACGAAGCTCTTTAAAGAATCATAATGTGAATATTCTTCCTGGATACAAAAAGATTACATCTGCTAAAAAAGAAACAGTGCCACCTAATGTAAAGGTTACTGAAGTATCGGTAGAGATAAAACTGAAAGACTTAATGGATCATACAGCCAAACGCCTTATACAAAGTTTCCCTGAAGAGGAAGCAGTATCACTTCCAGTTAGGCTTACATTGATAAATAAGTGTGGATGTGCTGGATCATCCGGTCAAAGTGCTTACAAACAAACAATATCGATAAATGACACAACTATTACAGATACAAATATGTTTATGGCTTCTGTAGTGTGTATTCACTTCTCTGAGTGAGAAGTGAATACACTGAGCATAGGAAAAATCCTCAGACATCATCAGTTCATTTTTGCCGTCCGATATTTTTTCAATATGCAAAGGAGTCTTCAGAAATAATCAAATCTACAGTGAACGGTATACAAAAGCAAATTTCGGAACTAACGCCTTCTGTTATTGAAATAAAGAATGGAAAAAGTGTTTCGATTGATTATGATTTTTTTCTTACAATGATTAATGGCAAAGTCTTAAATGTAATAACAGATACCTCGTCAACTTTAAAGTGTGCAATTTGCAAAAAGTCACATAAAAAAACTTTCAAAATTTGTATGACTCAAGTGATGAGCAAAATTATGAATATGGAATTTCTCCATTACATGCCAGAATTAGGTGCATGGAGTTTATTTTAAAACTAGCGTATAAAATTCCGCGTGAAGGTGAATGTTTTGATATGAACGCAGCAGAAAAAGAAAAAATATCTGCTCGAAAAAAAATTATACAAAATGAATTTCTTAAGAAGCTTGGGCTGAAAGTAGACTGCCCAAAGCAGGGGTATGGAAATACTAGAGATGGTAATATGTCCAGAGCATTTTTTGAAAATGATGAGGTAACAGGCCGAATTGCTGGGGTGGACAATAATATTGATTTGGGCTCATGTTAAAAATTTAATTGAATATCAATGCTTACCGATTGGAGAGTTGTCAGAAGAAGCCCAGAAATGCAAAAACAAAGACTACAAAAAAATTAAATACACGAATCCTTGCAAAATTTCACGGATTAGACAGAATGCGGAACTTTTCAATATGTTGGCGGCCTCTTCAGACCCACTAATTTCATCACGAAGACATGTAAGATCTCGAAAGGATTTGGAAGAATGTTAATGACTATTTCAAAGAGAACTAACTAATGAAAACCAATTATTCTAGCTAAATAAAATATATATAAATTACATTTTATCTATAGTATAAATATATTAAATTCTATTTTTTAACAAGCACAAGGTCAAATATAAAAAAAGGTCAAAAACTACAATAAATATATATATATATATATATATATATATATATATATACAGTATTTTTCGGTTAATTGCACATCAAAATTTGCACAACTTTTTGTTCAATTAACCGGGGAACCAATTAGCCGATACTCGTTTAATTGAACAGTTTGTTCAATTACAGAAATCACGCATAATGGGAACTACATACATACATACTAATGAATTAAAAGAAATCGCATATGTGCACTTTAGATGACTTGAATCCAGTGTTACGGTATCCCTGTTTGCAAAGGCTTTTTGGAGGCAATGCTTTGAAAAATAAAGCGCTCTCATCCGCGTTGTATGTGCAAAAATGCCAGATTATTTTTCAATAATACATAATGCAATTAACCGGGTAAAAGTAAGAGGAAATTTATTTTTGATGACATGAATTTTGAACCAATTAAGCGGGAAAATCAATTAACCGGGTACAATTATCCGAGGAAATTTACATGTGTTTTCGTATGCCATATTTTTTTGCCCG
>OX451219.1:52305029-52476800 GCA_949628195.1 Phasia obesa | reverse complement strand
TTAGGCCTTCATGCCATACCTTATCGAATGCTTGAGAAACGACGATAAAAAGCGCGGAACAGTATTTTCTCTCTTCAAATGTCTTCTTAACAACATTGACTAACCTGTGAGTATGTTCGATCGTACTATGTTTTTTTCCTGAAGCCGAATTGATGGTTTGATGGCAAAAGGATGTGGCGCTTTGAATAGGATTCAGCTTAGTTATTAACATCCTCTGAAACAGCTTTGACATATTAAATAAAAGGCTTATAGGCCTGTGCGATTCAACCTTGGTGTGGTCTTTCATGGTTTAGGAACCATGGTAATCAAGGACACCCACTCTGTGGGAAAGTACTCTAGACGTAAAATGGCATTAAAAACAAGCAGAATAATTCTGCGACCTATAAGGGGCAACTCAACTAACTACTCTTCGAGATTCCAGCATCTCTCTTAGCCGGTTCGTGCATTCGTTTTTTTCAGCCAAAAGCCGTTCGACATCTACAAACTAAATTTGATAGTATCTAGCTAGTTGTCGGGTTATTGTTAAATTTTGGGCAGCTGTTTTAAGGTTTTGGTCAAAATCAATAAGACTCCGCTCTACGTCTTCAGGTATTCTTAGCAGGATGTTTTTCGGATAATGAGTACTAAGTTACTTTCTATAATTCAACCAATTAATGCTTGTGCTTGGTGATACGATATTTTGTTTGTCCCATATATAGACGATAGTGGGTGAATGAACTGAGGATAATTCAAGTGACGCTTCAACTTTAATCGTTTCTCTTGGAATATCCTTAATCACAACAAAATCAATAACATCAGGTATTTTTTGCCGATCAGTAGGCCAATAGGTGGGTTGTGCGTCGATATCAAATTCAGACGCATTTTTGAAATTGTGTCAAACAAAACACGACCAATTGGAGTTATTAGGCGTGATCCCCAAAACGTATGTTTAGCTTTGTAGTCGCCTGATACTATGAATCAGGGACCTAGTGATTTGTAAAAGTCGCTATATTGACTCTCTAATATTTGAAATCTAGGAGGTGAATAGATCGAAATTTTTCAAGACAGATATTTGTTGCTTGAAGGTAGTCCTCCTACCTTCAAGCAACAGTAGGTGATGTTTAATTCGAGCCTTTATCAGTTCTGCTGACCCACCACATGCTCCGCCACGGGGGTCTCTAGTTTCATATAATATACAGTCATTGATTTTAAAACAAGCTATTTGTTGTTAAATTAGTCTCTAAAACCATCATGACATCAATTTGTTGGTTCTTCAGGAAGTATTCGAGTTCTGTTCGAACATCCATGAAGATCTAAACGGGCCATTAGTTAAAGCAGAAATAGCGAAACTTGCTTCTGCTTCTCTCATCCGTACATCAGAGGGATGACCCGCAAATAACAGTAACCGTGAAATATACATTTTTTTGTCTAGCACTGATTAGACTTAACAAGTATATTTATTATTTTAGACTTAAGATATGAGTAATTATTGATAGTTTAAATATATTGAAGATGCAATAAATAAGTTGGAACGCTAAAAGTCACGCTGGTCGTTTTTAGCAACACCAACCCTATTACGGATGTATTAATAACCTTTTCTATATTGTGAATTTTTAGTTTATTTTAAGTTAAAACTTATCTTGAATTAGAAGTATTTGAATTTTTAAGAATTTAAATTTAACGGCAGATCGCCTGGCGGCGCCATCTAGACATAAAATAGTAGCCTAACTACAACTGTAATATTAAACACAGCTAACAACTGTGATACTAAACACAGCCAACAGCTGTTGTATACAACAGCCGTAGATGGTATACTTGTGTGTGTGTGCATATGTGTGGTCGCGAATGGGTATATAAAGGAGAATTTTATGAGTAATTAGTTGAGTTAGTGCGCAGACAGCCTGCAGATAAGAAGTAATATTTTACGTAGAGCCCTTCGCCATAAAATATTTCTAACTTATCTTCAGCTAATACTGTGAAGTCACAAACTGGTGTAGACGTTTTGCGACGGGTGATTCATCCTACACAGGATTGGGAATTCATAGTACCAGCTAAGCGAAAAGTATACGAACTGAGGTATGCAAGGATATTTTCCACGGAGCTTTAGCCCTGAAATATCCAGTACGCCTACAGCCGATACTGGGAAAAACCGGAGCAGCGTGTAACTGTGTTCAAGTGTTTTTAACCTACACAGCTTCCACTGATCTGAATATTCCCTACGTCCACAACTAACAATCCGTGGTACTTAGCCAAAAGGTACCCAGCACACGTTTGCACAGCACACGTTTGCCGGTAGAGCGACCTGCCGAAGATTAAGTTTATAGTAAATAAAGGCAGAAGATTTATAACGTTAAATAAAAGCCTTTCAATTTATTTGGCACAACACGACCCTGGACACCGTTGAGCATATCCCAGCAACCAGCGGAAACGTGTCGTGACATTGGCGCCCGAGTAGGGACACTAGAAGTGTTACATAAAGATAAAGCAACAGCTTATCCAACCAGAACCACAAGATGTTGAAGTCATCATGGGCGTATGCCTTGCGAAAAGAGGAACTGGTGAAATATTTGGGATCTTTTGAGCAGGATTACTCAGGCAACGTGGAAGAGTTAAGAAAGCGTTTTGCAAGGTTTCTGGCAGCAGAACATTCTGAAAAACGAAAGCAAGAACTATTAGATTTACAAACCAAACACGAGCACATTCCTAGCGCTACCCAACTACTTGTACCAATCGAGAGTGGACGCACTACACCGGGATCCCGCGTCAAAGATGAGGCACTCCAGGTACCCCACGTCCTCAGTCTGTCTCCCAGGCAGTCGCTTGTACAGCCAACACCCTCAGTCAGCACTGCAGCAATGGTGAATGCTAAGGATATCATGGATAATACAGCATTACCCCTTAACGAGGAACGAATCATGGTAGTGGAGCTGGTCAGAAAATGGGGACTAAAGTATAGCGGTGGTAAGGATCCACTAGAGTTTATAGAAAGAGCAGAAGAGCTCGCTGATATGTACAACGTGGACGTGAATCAGTTGCCCCGTGTGATGCCAGAAGTTTTGAGGGACAAAGCGTTGATATGGTTTCGCAATAATAATCAGCATTGGAACCACTGGGACCAGTTTAAAAAAGATTTTTATGAATTTTTTCTTCCTCCCAATTATTTTGAGAAGCTAGAAGATGAAATCCGTAAAAGAACGCAGCGGCAGCGAGAACCATTTAAAGACTATGTACTCTCTCTGCAGGAGCTAATGAGACACGCGAGCCTATCCAAACAACAACAATTAGATAGAATCTTTCGAAACTCCCAACCAAATTACCAATTGTATATTCGTCGGAAAGATTTTTCTACTCTGGGTGAGCTCCTTCAACTTGCCGATGACTTTGAAAGTATACCTACTACAGCACCTCAAAACCGAATTGATCATCACCGTTTGCTTTTTAAGAATGATGAAAAAACTTTACGATGTCCTCAACGAAGAGTTTCGTTTCGAAAACCATAAACGGAAGGTACCCAAAACCACGCTGCTTTGGGAAGAGGATAAGATACAAGCAATCGTACTCATCGAAGGGCAATCAGCAGCCGCAATCTTTGATACTGGGGCTACCCGTAACTTTATTACCCCTAGTAAAGTGAGATGTTTTGGCAGCAAAGCTACAAAAGTTACCGTCGACATCAATGTACATCTAGCAGATGGAACAAAAAAGTTTATATCGCAAGCTGTGCGTTTAAACGTAACTTTAGGGAAGAAGACTAAAAAATGTGAATTCCTTATCCTAGATGACGCTACAGGAGACATCATATTTCTTACAAAAAGTCGACACTGTCATCAGCTGTGCAGGCCTGCGAGTAAGAAGTAAGTCCAAAAAGCAGCCGGGTTATGAAACAGATGCTAATCAGGCAACCCTGACTAAAGAGAGAAGAAGCCTCTTTGGAACACAGAAAAACCTAAGATCGACAAAGTTTGGCTACGCAGGAAAAAAATCGATTACGGATCATAACTATCAACACAAAGCTGCCCGATTTTATGAAAAGAAGAAGTTCAATGATACACGGTGTCTGTCCTATACCGCGAAGCATAAACCCATTATTACGGATGACTGCCCGAATAAGCTCCGCTACCCTCCACAAAACTCCGCCATGCCAGCCATTCAGCAGGAATCATGCCCATGTGTAACGGGCCGAATGAAAGATGTAAGGCAGCAACCGGAAAAATTTGCAAATTCAACACGGAACAGAAATGACGAAGATTGTACGCAGCGAAAGTTGTACGTAGTGACTTCATCGCGGGAACAGGTCATCAGGGAGAACCACGACGCTGTTGCTGGTGAACACTTGGCAACGAAGAAGACACTCAAAAAGGTTGCCACCCGATACTATTGGCCAGGTATGTCGAGGGACGTCAGCCGATACGTACGCAGCTGTGACTCTTGCAAAAGATACAAGGCACTGCAACAGATCCGTGACACCTCATTAGTAACTCCGGTAACCCGCAGTCGACAACTGGTCGGCGTGGGACACAATCGTAAACGAAAAGGCGACCATACTACGGCGCCACCTACGCAGGAAGAATCGATTACCGACGATCAAGATGGGTTAGCACAACTAACACGACCGCTAAGCCTCCTGGAAGTGGAAATTGCACAGCTTCCCCAAGAGTTGCAAGATCTGGTAGCGATAGCTTTAGCTAAACGAAGCCGGCGGCAGAGGGAAAGGTTTCTAAAGAATATAAATGGTCAGCAGTTCCAGGTAAACGTAAGCCGAAGAGGCACGCCACACATCCTCTTGGTCCCTACGTCAACATTACCAGGGAAGGAGGCAGTGTAACGCTAAAAGTCACGCTGGTCGTTTTTAGCAACACCAACCCTATATATATTTAAATATTTGTTTTTTTGTATTAATAACCTTTTCTATATTGTGAATTTTTAGTTTATTTTAAGTTAAAACTTATCTTGAATTAGAAGTATTTGAATTTTTAAGAATTTAAATTTAACGGCAGATCGCCTGGCGGCGCCATCTAGACATAAAATAGTAGCCTAACTACAACTGTAATATTAAACACAGCCAACAACTGTGATACTAAACACAGCCAACAGCTGTTGTATACAACAGCCGTAGATGGTATACTTGTGTGTGTGTGCATATGTGTGGTCGCGAATGGGTATATAAAGGAGAATTTTATGAGTAATTAGTTGAGTTAGTGCGCAGACAGCCTGCAGATAAGAAGTAATATTTTACGTAGAGCCCTTCGCCCTAAAATATTTCTAACTTCTTCAGCTAATACTGTGAAGTCACAAACTGGTGTAGACGTTTTGCGATGGGTGATTCATCCTCCAAAATCCTACACAGGATTGGGAATTCATAGTACCAGCTAAGCGAAAAGTATACGAACTGAGGTGTGCAAGGATATTTTCCACGGAGCTATTAGCCCTGAAATATCCAGTACGCCTACAGCCGATACTGGGAAAAACCGGAGCAGCGTGTAACTGTGTTCAAGTGTTTTTAACCTACACAGCTTCCACTGATCTGAATATTCCCTACGTCCACAACTAACAATCCGTGGTACTTAGCCAAAATGTACCCAGCACACGTTTGCACAGCACGAAGTGCCGGTAGAGCGACCTGCCGAAGATTAAGTTTATAGTAAATAAAGGCAGAAGATTTATAACGTTAAATAAAAGCCTTTCAATTTATTTGGCACAACACGACCCTGGACACCGTTGAGCATATCCCAGCAACCAGCGGAAACGTGTCGTTACAAAGTTGCTGTAACAATATCAAAACTATGGATGTAATATTTTACATACATATGTACACAATTTAAAATGTAATTTTTTTAATGCAAGGTGTACTTAAAATTTTCAAGGTTATTCAAAAATTATTATGCTGTTTTTGAACCAATATTAAATTTGTTATCATAATTTTTTTTTATATGTACACGATTTAGTTTTGCAATATCAATAGAATTATTTATTATTTATATTTAAATTATTCAGCTTCCATTTTAATAACTTAATGTTTGTTTCTTTATCTTGTACTGGTTTTACCTTTTCACAACCTAATCTTAAAAGTTTAGTTTATGATCTCTTTAAT
The DNA here is from genome assembly GCA_949628195.1 of Phasia obesa. Taxonomy (NCBI): domain Eukaryota; kingdom Metazoa; phylum Arthropoda; class Insecta; order Diptera; family Tachinidae; genus Phasia; species Phasia obesa. The sequence goes on along the minus strand of OX451219.1, from coordinate 52,470,730 downwards.
AAGGTTTTTTTGTATGTGAAATAAATATTTTTATTATATATATTTCTCTTTTTATTAGTTTAATATATAAAATAATAAAAATTATAAAACAATATTAGAGTTTTTCAATAACTTAAGTAATTAAATTATATATATATATATATATATATATATATATATATATATATATATATATATCAACAAGAGGGTATTAACTCAAAATTATTAACTTTTCACTTTTTGCAAAAAATCAACCAACAACATCAACATCCATCTACTGTAAAAATTTCAACGTATTCTGATTACTCTTTCATCTCGATACCTGCATATAAGACCATTTTCGTGATAGTGTCTTGAGTACCGTTATATCAACAAAAAGGTATTATTTTTATTTGGCAATAATTGCAAAAAATTTAAAAGAAAAACAGTGTAAATATATAAGTAAATTGAATTTGCTTACTATAATATGTTCGGATTTTTAAATTATATTAAAATGTAATCAGAAACAGTTTTTAACCTCTACTGAAAATTTTAAAATATTGAGTTAATACCCTCTTGTTGATAAGTGCCATATTATTTAAAAATCAACTTTATTGTTTCAGTTCTCTTATCAAACTAAGCTTCACTTAAAACTACATAACTATATTGTATTTATTGTAAGTATTCTTAAATTAACCTTAACTAGTTTTACAGTTATTTATTACAAAAGAAAGTAAAATAAATTAAATACAGTGATGAAAAGTACTTTTTTGTGCGAAATCATAATTTACGTGTATGACCAACTAAATCCTTCCCAATATGTATTTGTCAGATGTGATGCAGTCAATAAATTACTACCATTACTACCTTTGTAAGGTCCATTATATGTACTTTACCATTTCTTTAACAAGGTTTAAGTAAATTTTACTTAAGCTTTGTTTAATTCATACAGATTTGCGTCTGTTGTTGATATACCTACTTTTAAGAAGACCAAAAGAGTTAAGCGGCCTAGACACGGTCGAAATAATCATCCAGCACTGTGTTGTGAAAATATATTTGTTTGTGTTACACAGACGATGTTGGATAATCAAATGCCCGATGATTTCGGGAATGGATATCACATTTTGATGTGTTTAATTTTTGATTTCAAACATGGATGTCACATTTTAATGTGTTTAATGATTTTGTTCTTCAAACACGTACACATTTTTTATTTTAAATGAAATTTCAAGTTGTACGGTAGCCGCTTTAGATTCGCTTGATGACAACCCTGTCCTGGGAATATTGTGATGCCAACAAATAAACCCTTTGCATAAAACCACTTTTCAAACAAAAATTGTAAAAACAATTTTTTTATATGAGCCCTTGATTTTGAAAGTGGTATAAAGCAAAAATTTAAAAAGTCTAATTTATCAGCTATTTCATATCAAATCCTAGTAAAATAACAGAATCTGAAGTAATTGGCAGTATGCCATGAATATTAAGTTGATAAATTGAGTTTATTTTTTGGTTGATAAGTCAGTCTGTTTTCATTAGTAATTTTGTCAAGTCTTCAGATAGCAGTTCAATTGTAGACATTATACGGCGAAGAAGTATAGGTTATGCTCTCAAGAAATGAAACCGAATATGACTAAGAGCCTCGTCCAATAAGTCAATTCATACTTTAAAAGAGAAATCAAGCCCATAATAGAAAGAGAAACACCATTGGGGAAGCTGTGTCTTGGCTAAAAATACAATGGATTAGATTTCTAAAAAATGCTCCATATAAGATGTTTTATAAAATTTCTTTGGATGACAATTCCGAATTCAAAGTGTTAGACCTTTCACCTAAAAGAGGAAAGCCAAGAATATACGCAAATATTGATTTGCTTCCATATACACAACTATTAGACCAATAACGGAAGAACAACGTAAATATGTGATGGATTTACTATATCCCACCAATTTTCCACAAACACTTTATTCCCCTAAATACTAAAAATAAATTACTTAGTTACAATGTAATGAGTTCGAATAAAATGTTAATTTCTAATAAAAATATTTCCTTAATGGTTTCAGTCATGTAGTTAATTTTGAAAAGTGTATAAGTCCTTTCAACCTTTCAAAACAACTTTTCCTTTTAAAAATGGTTATAAATGTTACAATCATAATGAATACTTATTTGTTGGCACTATTTAATTGTCAAAATATTTTATTCCATAATACAAAAATATTTTTTTAATCTTTTAAAATGCAAACCTCTTAATATTTCGAAACAAGAAATATATGATATATACCACTTTCATAGTCAAGGGCTCATATAAATGAACTTTTTGCACTTCGAATGATAAAATATAATAATTTTGATTGCGATTTGAATTTTGTTAAAGAATAAATACATCATTTGTTGAAAAAAGTAATAAAAATAATATTGATAATAAAACCATATCATATATTTCGAAAATAGTTCGACTAATAAATTTATTTTTAATATTTAATACATAAATTCATTAGTTGAACTACTTATTAACGAAAAATGAACTTTTGAAGTAAGGCTTAAGTTCTTTTTATGTATTTAAAAAATCAAATCAAAAAAGAGGGAAGCTTTAGGTACTTCTTTCTCACCAACTGACGATAGATGAGTGAATACAATTTCTTGTTGCTTAAATAGGTGAAGTAGATGCGCACGAAGAATACTGGGGAAGGATGTAGCGATCCCAAAAATACATTACATATGCTAATATCTAAAATAAAATTTCCAAATTTTTCTTTAAAATTCATTATCTAATTGTTAAAAAATATTCTTTCAACTTAGAGAGAATAAAGAATTTTTTATTTTGTAAGTACTACTTGGGTAGTGCAAACGAAACAAGTGTAAACAATAACTCCTTTTATTAACTAAAAAGAAAAACTAAAGATATAAAATATATCTAATTTATAGCCACCCAAAACTCATAGCGGTTGGAATCGGACTTTACTTGCCACGACTATAAGACCTATTTGCCCTCAACTTTCGAATACTATTTACGATGAGACCACCACAAGTGAGCTTGAAGCACTCCCCTATAGGACTAATGAGGATTGTTTGTATTTGAACATTTGGGTTTCAGAGGTTCGTATAAAGTTAAAAAAAAAATTATTAAGTTTTGCTTTTGTATACTCTTCTTAGAAAGCTCTGAAATATGGCAACCTACCAGTACTGGTAGTACTAACAGGAGAGGACATGTCATACGACTGGCCACATAATAGAATAACTGGTTTGGACGTTGCCGCTGATGGTATTGTTGTGATAACGGTACAATATCGCACAAATATCTTTGGTTGGTTAAATGTGCCGGGTAGCAATATATTTAACGGAAACTATGGGCTTCTTGATCAGGCCCTAGCATTGAAATGGGTTCAACAAAATATAAAAAGCCTAGGTGGTAATCCAAATCAAATAACTCTACTGGGCCATGGCACTAGTGGGGCGCCATGCGCTTTATACCATTCCCTCTTTAATAATGATGTGATGCATTCATCCTCTACCTCTATTGATAAATTGATTCTAATGTCTGCCGGTCACATTGAAAAGGTTTTTCAACCGGTCTCACAAGTACAAGAAGTTTCTAAAGTCATAATTGAAAAACTGGGCTGCCAATTTGAGGAGTATGGTAAACAATTGCTGGTATGTATGCGGTCGAAAAGTGTAACAGATCTACTAAAAGCATTTGAAAGTGTGTACGATCACGAAAATGGTACCTTCCTTTTGGGACCCAGTCTTGCCAGTAGTTTTGAAAAAATTTTTGCTAACTCAACTATCATGAATAGTTTCCCGACCTCAATGATAGGTATTACATCAAATGAGGGGGCTTTTATGCAAGATATTTGGCTAGAATTAGCACGAGACAGTTATAACTCTTTAAATTCGTACATAAATTACACATTATTGAAGAATGTGAATGTGAATACAACCTAATAAAAGCGGTAGCAAGCACTTTATCGATGTTTTAAACTGGCGATATTTCAACTCTGATTTTCAAGAAAATCCAGTTTATTTACTCGCAGCTCTACAAAGATTTGTTTCTGAGTACAATTACGAAATTCCCTTTTATAAATTACTTACGGCTTTAACTAACGCCACTGAAGCATCAATTAACAAAAACAAGTTATATGCTTATATAAATGATTTTTCAAATGCAATGGATATTCGAGGAAAAATTAATTTGTTTGAAGGATCCTCTCATACTTCAGATTTGCCTTTTTTATTTGGTCCAACATTATTTCAGCAAATTGCACGTCGTCGCTTCAATAATGAAGAGGAGAAAGTACATAGAAAAATTAGAACTTCGTTTCTAAATTTTATTAAGAATGGTTATCCTCAACTAGCTGGAAACCAAGAAGGTTGGTTTCCTTATAGTAGTAAAAATAAACTTATTTATGAACTAGGAAACACATGGTCACCTGAGAAAGACTATTCAACTTTTTTGGATTTAAAGAGTTTACATAAAATCACACAACTTTTATTTAAAGATCAAGTTACGTCGATCAACTCGCGTGCAAACCATAATGAGTTTATGAATTCTTATCAAATGCCAAAAGCTAGTAATCCATCGCCAGCTACATTAAATATGCGAAACTCTCCTTATAGCGTTCACTTAATGAGAGTATATAGATTTTATGAAATTTTTCTCCCTCAGGCGCTATCAAAGGATTTAAGAGAATCCGATAATAAAGATATAACACAACAGTTGCTTTACTTAAAAGTATCGGCTAATGCGATACGTTATAAGTATGGATTTTTTTTAATGTTGGGTCTTGTTGTGCTTCTGTTGCCATTACTTTGTTTATGCGTATATTTACTGCATGGCGTTAGGTTCTCCCCTCCACAATTTAATTGTAATTTATGACAAAGGTGGATTGCTAAACCGACCATATTCTTTAAACGGTGCAGTAGAACACAGTCAGATAATACAATGTGTAACGATTTTAAACGATCGAAGAGTAGCAAATGGAATAGACGTCAGGCAAAGCATATCGAACGCCATCAAGAAATTACATCAAAGTTACATGATTTTAAATATTACCCTCGACAAGTTGAACTCTCCTTGGTAGAATCACCGATGCAAGTCGCAAATAAAACAAACGAAACTTTAAAACACTCTGCAAAAAACTCAACTTTGTTGAATACCATTACCGAGTCGGTCGTAGTACATAAGAATATCAACAATTCTCACAGCATGCTACATTACACTGACCGCGTGGGATTGAAAAACTGGCAGTATCAGCTAACATGCGACAAGTTGTAAATTTCAATGCGGTAAAAATTTGTTAAATAAACAATAAATTCAAGCCTTTATTAATGTATATATTTTTATTCTTATTTGTGGTATCTCCAATGTAATCGAACTAACAATATTTAGCCATATCTTAAAGCTGGATTCACCCATTTTGTCTGGAAAAATTTTTTGTTCGGACAACATTTTTTTATACGTAGTTTAACATTTCTCTCAGAGAGTGAGAGAAGTGATTTTCTTTAGAAAAAGCTGCATTGAGTTGCCATTATATAGTGTTTGCATATTATGAAATTTTGGCATTTGTTTTGTTTGTGTTGATTATCAACAAAGAAATATTTTTAAATAAAAAATTATTTTATGAAAATGGAAATGAATGTACGATATGAGCAATAGATCATATAAAAAATAATCATGCAAAGCAAAGCACTTGGACGACAATAGCTAACGCAACTAGAATTGAACGTAAGAAAACGTAGTGGGGTCCATGCGATGAAAATTACCAAAGGATTTTACATCATTTAAGCGCATCTTAGGAACCAATGCGTGATAGTAGCCCATTGCTGTTCTATGCTTTAATATTTCTTTTACTGCAATTCTTTTTTGCATTTTTTTATTTTAACAGCCATTAATAGAAGCAATTTTCTTTAATAATACATGTTTTAATAGGCAAAATGTTAAAATAATAAAAAAAAAACCATGCAATTTCACACCAAGATTTTATTTTTAATCACTTGTTGCTTTATTGCCACGTTGTAAAATGAATATGACTTGTTTATATACATACATATGTACTCATATGAGAGCAAAGGAAAAAAATTTAAATAAAATTGTTTGTAAAAATCACAAAAATTTTGTATTATTTTCCTTTTTCTTTTTTTATTTGTATTTTTCTTTTTTACTTTTTGATGAGATGCAGATGCCAGATGCAATATATGTATTTAAAAAGTACGCTAACGAACTACTTCAATATGCACTGCAAATTTAAAATATGCAAATAACCATTGTGAAAACCCCAAATATAACAACAAAGTTTTGTGCATTTTTTCATTATTGCTTTAGTAATAAAAAATTTAAAAAAATTAAGTTAAAGACTTAAGTAATAACAATTTTGACGAGAACAATGAAAGAAATAAAAACAAAAAAAATATGAAAATAACTTGGGTATTAATGCTATGCTAGTTTACCGTACAGGCTCTTGTTCGCCAATGTTGTTAAGGCCGTTTCACACTATAATACTGAGTATTAAGATTTTCATTGGATTTTGTAAAATAGAAATCAAATGAGAATTGTGTGATTGTCAAAAAATCTAACGTAACATAACATTTCGTTTTCACACTATCACACTTCAAATAAAATGAAAAATATAAGCAAACAAGCCGAGAAGAGACATTGAACGGCGTCGGCTGATAAATTTTGTGGACGGCAGAGGTGCCGGATCTTAAGTTTGTTTGGCCGTTCAAGTTTTCGGTTAATAAAAAGATAAAAAAACAAAACAAATAAAATAATACGTACATTCAACAATTTTCAGGCATGGCAGAAACAAAGTACATACATACGTAGGCCATAAGACTAATTGAAATTTAATGCAGGCACAGGACAAAGAAAAAATATCATCGGCGGCGGCGAACTATCGGCTGCGACTCACTCAGCTTGGTTCTTTGCTTAAAAAACAACCCTGATAAAATTAAAAATCTTATAGTTTAGAAAAATTTCTAAATGATTTGGTATTATGGGATGTCAAATTTCTTTTCGTATTGTTTCACATTTTGATAACATACTGCTTTTACACTATCACAATTTCTCATTGGATTTAAGTATTTGACAAGTCTTAATACTCAGTATAATAGTGTCAAGATGGCTTAAGTTGCGACAATAAAATGAATGAAAATAAATCCTCGTCGACTAATGAACAAAGTATGACGAAAACCGTGGCAGAATAATACAGCAGCCATTTTTTTGTGTAAAATCAATTATTGCTGTCAAAAACATGTGAAAAAATACAGAAAATTAAAAGAAACAAGTAAGAATACTATATTCGGCCATGCCGAATCTTATATACCCTCCACCATAGTAGTTAAAAATTGCCTTACTCTGTTATGTTTCCCGAATTAACAACAATATAGGTACATTCGGTTTTTACTTTTATGATTTTCAACTTCATTATTACAATTATTATGTAAAGATTAACAAGATTAAGGTTATATAATGATTGATAAATTAGGAAAATCCTTTTAAAAAATTAAGTTTATTCCGTAGTAAAAAGCCAAAGTTTATGTTAAACAAAAAATAAATATTAAAAAAACCAATCAGTTTCGACGAATAAGTTTCACACCTCATAACTATATAAAAAATAAAACTGGAGTAACCTACACTCAACTTTACCATACCCAATGAAAACAGATATTTTATGGATATATTACATATAGAAAAAAAGTTCAAAGTATATTCGAATCGAAAAATTAATTATTTTCGGTTTGGGCTGTTAGGTAAACTACCCCTTTCTCCTTCCCGATTATGCCCAAAATGTATACAGTCCATCATCTCCATAAACCAAAGCAAATGCTGAGTTTCATTTTGATATGTCATACGGTACGACCTGTAGAGCGTTTACAAAATTTGAGATTAAGTAAACTACCCCTGGCCCATTACCGATTATGCCCATTCTTCATATCCATAAACCAAAGGCACATACTTAATTTCATTTTAATATCTCATACGGTATGACCTGTAGACCATTCACAAAATTTCGGGGTAAGGAAACTAACCCTTTCCCTCTCCGAATATGTCCAAAAACTATACAGCTCTTCATCTCCACATATCAAAGGCACATACTAAATTTCATTTTGATATGTCAAACGGTACGCCCTGTCCAAACTCCACGAAAATAGTGGCATACACACCCACCGACATTATCGCTAAAATATTCAAAATGGATTCAGGACACCTCAAAACGTATAAATCCGTCGAAATCCCGACCTCGATTTTTTTCATGATTACTATACTTTACCTTATACTACGTATGGTAAAGTAAAAACATCAAAAAACCTGTGGAAAAGAGCAATACTCATAAATTATACTTATTCATTCTTTATGAAGAACATCACAGGTGAGAATTATAAACCTAAAAATGAATAAAAATAAAAACCAATAAAAGATCTCTAAAATCTCCTAAACAAAACACAAATATAAAGAAACCTACATATAAATAAACATCTCATATTACATTCTTTCCTAAGATACATTTCATATAATCAATTACTCAGCCGATAGAATATACATATCGATATCTTCCCGTAAGAATGTATTAGGCGACACTTTTTTCGAAAATTGCTTTTTGATGTGGAACTATACTAGAAGTTAAGCGCCACATTTTGTCCTATCATGGATGCAAAGGAAACTAGAGAGAAAATAAAATTGTATCAACCGCCAAGTTTTCTCAATGGAATAATGTTGCTCCCTGAAATTTGTATTATCTCAAGTTTTGTATTTTTTGGAAAGCGATTTTCAGAATACATATTATGTTCCTTTCAATAAAATACACAAATAAATAACTAAATGAGACGTTTACGTTTCCTGAACAATTTTAGAAATGTCGCTTAATACATTCTAATGGGAAGGTATCGATATGTATGTATGTATGAATACAATTGGGTGTTGTATTTTATTAATCTCTCAATTATAGATTAGGCAGAGTAGGGAACTTCTTTTCTTGCTGGGCCAATCTTTAATGGAGATTTCTTGTATAATTGCTCGTTTGGAGCAATTATAATTGGGAAAATTGGGGGAAAGAAATTGAGGGTTAATTTCTTTTATTTAGTAAAAGGGTATCCAAATGCTCACCTTTTTCCTGGATAGTTGTACTGAATTAATCTATCCGTAATTTTCAATTTAATAATAATTCTTTATTTCAGCTTTCATGGTAAGTACATGGGTATTTTTTTTTACATTTCACGGTAAGTATCAAATATTATATTTCTTAGGTACATAAATTTTTAGGGTAAGTATTTACTAGGTTTAGTATGTAGTTTACTTTCAAATTTAAAAAACATGGAATCATTTTCCATTTTAGTTCGTTTCGGAATAAAATTCCCTATTAATTTGGCGCGAGTACTAAATTTTAGTGCTGCCAGATGCTTTAATTTTAAGTTTTAAAAGTAAGGTTAGCAATAAATTAATTTTAAATACTTTATGTAAATTTGTGTCCAAAGCTAGTTTGGACATAGCGCCGGCCTCAAAATTAGGCAACAGGGGATGGTTTGTCTTGGACGCATAGTACTTGAGCCAACGACCGAAACGCTTCTGCGAAGATTTTGGCATCCAGTGTTGCTGATAGCGTGGTTGTTGATGATGTTGTTGGTTGATTTGCTTCTGATTAGTTTGTCTGTTAGGTTGATGTTGGCGGTAATGCGAATTTCGTTATTTCAACTGTTAAGAAAGAGAAATCATATTAAATATCATCAGAATTGATTAGAGCGAATTCATTATCTTTTGGATAAAGGAGTATAAGGGAAGTGTGTAATATTTTAACATGGAGTGTTAGGGAAATAAATAAAATTAGAATTATTAATATTCGACTTTGTGTGTTTAAAAGGACTATTTTATTATTACTTTATTTAATTTTATACGAGGTATGATCTGTGAAGTTTCATCTTTTATTATGAGTGCCTTTAACTCATGAGCAAGTACTTTACAGGCACCCGAAACGTCTATCGTTGCAAGTTGCTACCCTTTGGAGTGCGCAGCTTGGAATGCCACTAAACATAGGTTTGAGATTGATACCTTTAATGTGAAACCTTATATTTGTCTGGGGGTTAACGAGCTTTTGGTAATTGCGGATCATTTGAAGCAATCTTGAGAGGTGACCATGCTAATTTTATTGAGTTATATAGCTGAGATAGAGAGAAAAATATTCTTTTCTCAGTTGATCATCGGGAAAAAAGACATTATGAGAGAAATTAATTTTCTTTGAGGCATTGAGTATAACTTTAGTAGATTTATGTCTTTGACGATTAACTGCGTGATGTGGCAAGTAGTATGAGTAACATTTGCGTTGAGATGTGATTGCAATCGGTGCAATTTCTTTGATGTTATCAAAAGTCCAGCATTTGGTTTTGACTGGCTGGTACTGAGACAATAGTTTGACATCTTTGAGTAGAGTTATTTGTATACTAGCATATTGAGATGAGTCAAGAGTGACTCTCGGGATATTCTCTTGTGAATGGTAATCTTACGACGTTTATACCATTCTTTTCTCGAGTAATTATCTCAGCTGGGATAAGGTGAGTAATGGGTGGGTCACCGAGAGCATTTTCCAAGCGATTACTTGAATTTGTTACACAGTTCTGGGATAGAGCTTGTAGAGCTTGTGCCTTAAATTCATACCCGCTATAGGAATGTAAGCTTACTGATTTTATTAAATCGAGAATTTGGGAAGAATTGAGATAATATGCGTCTTCGCATGCTAAAAAATCTGCCTGGGCTAGTTCTTTAAATTCAGATTTCACCAAGTCATCTTGTGCTAGCATTACTTTTTCGTAGGAAGCTTCTAACTTTCGGCATCTTGCTTCTGAGTCTCACAGTTTGACTTCAAGAGTTGACTCATTTAGGTTTTTTACTGGGTTTCTGCTAAATCTTTGACAAAAGTGAGGCAAGTGGTCACAATGGAAAGCAAACCGCTCCTTTAGGGAAGGAGAATCATTGTGAGATGTAGAAGTCATTTTTGGAGGGTTATATTTCTCGTTTGCGTACGATTTGTGAGATTTCAATGCAAAAATTAGATTTTGCTTTTATTATTATAGTGTGAATAAGTTAGAGTGTTCCACTTTAATTGAGTTACGTGTTATTATTATTATTTGGGATTTTTACCCTATCTAAATTATCATTATTAAAGGGTTAAGGGGCTATTGGGTTATAGCACTAGAAATGTTATCAAGTATAGACGATAAAAATTACAATTTAGATAGTCGCATTAAAAAAGTTATTTTACCATAATATTATTATGTGTTTTCGTGTTATATTTTTAGATTTATATATGGTAAACATATCCTTTTTGTTCCCTGTTTTGCTCAGTTTTGTCGAGGGTTTTGTGGAGAATAGGGTTTGAATTGTTTAGATTTCTAGCACTTCACTTTGTGTATTAGGGGCTATTGGGTTGCAGCACTAGTTTATTTCTAGTTCAAAGAAAAGTGTATAGAAAATGGGACTTGTGAATTGTAATTGCTTAGTACTTAAGCAAACATTAGTTTATATATATATATATATATATATATATATATATATATATATATATATATATATATATATATATATATATATATAGTATATATATATATATATATATATATATATATATATATATATATATATACATATATATATATATATATACATATATATAAAAGTTACCAACCCTACCTATATATATATTTTTTTGGGAAAATATTTTTTAACTAGCAAGTAGATTTGTTATGAGTAAATAAGGGTAAGGTTGGTAACATATATTACAGAAAGGGTAAGGTTGGTAACATTGTATAAGTAATAGGTAGGGTTGGTAACTTTTTTTTCTTATTTTTATTGGTTTGAACTATTTTTGGATGTGGCAGCGGATTGTAATTTGCCGCCTGTAATGATTAAGGTACTGATATATTTAAAAGTATTTACAAAAAAATTCTTAAAAGATAATTATTCTAGTTGGTTTGACGAAAACAGACTTGGAAAGCAAAATTTTATAAATTAAATTATGTTGAAATTATGTAGGTATATATGTATGTGTATATGTAGGTACATATGTATGTGTATGTGTATAAAGTTTTTTTATATATATAAAGTATATATATTCTAGATCCTTATATATAGAGAAGTTGATTAAGCGATGTCCGTCTGTCCGTGTTAGTGTGGTAATGTCATTTGCCAAGGCACCAGAAGAGATACAAAAAATTTAAGCACACCAATCTGTCAGGCATAGTTTCGAAAATTTTGGTATTGCAATTCAGCAACATCGGATCATTCCTTTGGAGGCTACGGGCCAAAAACCACGCCCACCTATATTTTTTTACGCTTTTTATATTTTTTTTGGGCTTTAATGATTCTGTTTTGCCTTTTTTTGTCAAATAAATATTAGACTGCGACAGGTAGATCGCAAGGAGTGCATACAGATCTCGGGGGATCAATAACCCCCTGCGAGGGACGTTTTTTGTTTGTTTTTAGATTGGTAGGGTTTTTCTGCTTTGATTTGTATTAGAGACCTTAATAGAAAGCAATACGCTTAGAGGTAGCCAATGGACCCACAGGGTACCCACTGACAAATAGGAGCAGTTAAAAGGACCCCCCATGTGTCAATATGATGAAATTTGTTTTTTTGTAAGGATTTCTTTTTGCTTTAGTCTGACCATTCTAACTCAATAGATTGGAGAAAGGTCCAAAATTTAACAAAAAAATTTCAATCAAATTTAAAAAAAAAAAATTTTTTTTAAATTTTTTAAAAAAAAATTTTTTTTTAAATTTTTTAAAAAAAAATTTTTTATTTTTTTTCAAAAATATTTACAAAGCATTTTCAAAAAAATACAGAAAAATATTAGAAAAAAAAATATTTTTTTAAAAAATTTTCCAAAAAATTTTCGAATAAAATTTAACAAAAAATTTTTAAAAAAATATTTTTACAAAAAATTTTTACACACAATTTTCGAAAAATTAAAACAAAAATTTCAATATTTCTTTGAAAATGAAAATCATGACTGTAACATAACATATATTTAATATTAAGAATATACATATGTATGTATGTGTGTATATAGAGTAACATATTTTTTTAAATGCGTTTGATTTTTTTTAAATGCGAGATCTCTGTTTTAAAACCTAGGTGCATTAAACACATAGACATCATCAGGATACCGGGTAAAAACTGCCAAAAATAAAATACACACGTTTATAGGTAAACGTTTTTTTTGAAGCCAGTATAGCTACATGGCTACACGACCACCGTTGTGGATGTCGTCAACTTAGGCTAATTTCTTTTTTATTCAACAAAAGAAAATGTCACAAATTACATTATTATTGTAAATTACAAATTCATATACGAACAAAAAGTTTTGGAGGAGATATTTATAAGTTTTTGAAAAAGTTATTTAATTTTATAAAAGCAAAATAAGTATTTCTACAACAATGTCAGAGTTTACGATGTAGCGCCGGCTTCAATATCATTAAGTAGCTGACAACACGGCGACAATTGTAGCAAACGGAATTTGTTTCCATTTGTCTTCTATTTCTTTAACTCATGAATAATGATTTTTTCTAATACGACTTTATTTAAATAAAGAGTCAACAATATGGATAATGCTATACATGTATGTATAAATAAAATCACCGTGGTGAAGGGTATAGAAGATTCGGCACGGCCGAATATAGCACTTTTACTTGTTTTAAATGCGTTTGATTTTTTTAAATGCGTTTGATTTTTAAATAGATGATATCCTTGTTTTAAAACCTAGGTGCACTAAAAACATAGACATCATCAGGATACCGACTACAAACTGTCAAAAATAAAACGATTATTTTGAAGTCAGCAAAGCTACATGGCTACACGGCAACCGTTGTGGCTGTCGTCAACTTAGGCTAATTTCTATTTTATTCAACAAAAGGAAATGTCACAAAAAAATATAAATTACAAATTCATATACAAACAAAAAGTTTTGGAGGAAATATTTATAATTTTTTGAAAAATTTATTTAATTTTATAAAAGCAAAATAAGTATTTCTACAACAATGTCAGGGTTTACGATGTAGCTGTCGGCTTCAATATCATTAAGTAGCTGACAACACGGCGACAATTGTAGCAAACGGAATTTGTTTTCATTCGTCTTCTATTTCTTTAACTCATGAATAATGATTTTTTCTTATACGACTTTATTTAAGTAAAGAGTCAACAATATGGATAACGCTGTACATGTCTGTATAAATAAAATCACCATGGTGAAGGGTATAGCAGATTGGGCTCGGCCGAATATAGCACTTTTACTTGTTTTTATTTTTAATTAAATTTATTTAAATTTAAAAATGTAGGTATTACACATTTTTTATTTATATTTTTATTTAATGTTATTTTTAAATGATTATTTTAATTTTATAAATTGGATTTTAAAGTTTGTTTTTGTATTTTTATTGGACATTTAATTTGCCCAATATTTAAACGTACTTATGTATTTGCCTGTCCCTAGGGAATAATTTGCAATAAAAAGAGTGTATGTTCTTATGTATTTATTTTTAATTTTCAATTATATTTGCCGTTTGTAGTAATGATTTTACTTTAATTACACCTTTTTAATTTTTTTTCGTTAATATGCTTTATTGTGAACTGTATAGAAATTTTTATTTTTTTTTTCTTCTTATGTCGTAGTGGACTGTTGTTGTAGATCGTTAAGAGACTTTTATTATGTGACACACATTTCACATTACCATTTGAAAAGATTTATCTTAATATTGAAGTTTTCTGAGATACAAAAACATTAAAAGAGATTTTTTAGTGAAATAAAGATTTATAAAAATGTGATATTTAGCTCTTTTATTCAAACTGGGTTTTTTATACAAAAAAAAAGATTTTTTTCGGGTGATTTGACGATTTGTTGAAAAATATCTGGTAACACTGATCACATTACATTTTATTGTTTTTATATTAATTTCTTTTTATTTTACTGTTTTGAAAGCATAAAGAAAGAATATTCGAATATTTAAAGAGAAGATTCATTTTATTTTAGTCTGTGGGCATACATATGGAAATCATTAAATCGATCACCGTTTAAACTTTAAAGTTAGAAAAGAAAATAAGAGAACTTACTTGAGGCAATAATTGTGACAATATTCCAGTTGAATTTGGTGGTTGAAATATGTATGTACATCAAAGGCCCCCAACCAAAAAAAGTGGTTAAAATGAAAATGCATTGGTTTGCTAACTATTTAGCAAAGTGTCACAAACCTACCTTGTTGAAAGCTGGTATGCTACTGATTTAAAATTTTACATGTTTTGTTCTCTCTGTGAGATTCTGGTTAAGATTGTGTATGTGCTCACAGACCCTTAGGGGTTTGTGTGGGGGCTCTTGATCTACTTACATAAGTATGTAAGGGAACAGAATAATTTTACTTTGTTTTCACTTTAATTTCTTTTTGGGTTTCAACTGTAACACAAATTATGAAAACTATTTTTTTTTAATTCTTTTGCAGATTTAACTTTAGAGATTTATCGGTATACACAAACATATGTATGCCTGAATATATTTACACTTATACCGCTTACAAAAATATAAGTATGTTACAATGTTAAATAACCGTTAGTTTAAAAAGCCGTACGTTTTTTTTTTAATTTTTCCTTTTTTTCTTTAATTCCGCTATATTTTTCATAGACTTTAAGAATTTTGTATATAAGTATGTATGTACATAGGTACTTTAGAAGTTTATTTTATTGGCGACTTAAATTTTTCTGTTTTGTTTGTTTTTATTTTTCTTCAGTTATAAAAAAACTTTTTTATTTTAATAATAATTTTTATATGCACTTTTTATGATTTTTATTTGTTCCCTGACCATTGCTTTTTTTATTTTTACTTTTCTTAGTAGGATTAATGACGTTTGGAGTAGCTTACCGCACTGTTTGTTCTTTACTGATGAATGCCGATTTGATTGCAATTTACCTCATTGTTTTGTTGTTGTTTGTGTGTTGCTTTTTTATAAGAGAATTGAGCGTATGGTATGTGTATGTTGCGTGTTTTATATTAAATTCCAATTAAATGCCGATTTTTTAAGGCTGCGACAGGACCAAGGCGAATTCATACCAGGTGTGAGCAGTAGGACAACAACTACAACAAAACAACAACTTTGACATTAGATTAGCAGATATGAAACAATGTATTTTTTGACCAGACATTAGCAAAAAACGAGAGCAAAAAACAATCAGCTGGGCTATCGACTCCACCTGGTATGAATTCGCCTTGGACAGGACCATGAACAGTGTTGTCAGATAAGGGGATTTATCCCCAAATCTGGAATTTTTATTTGCTAGTGGGGATTAAAAATTTGGTTTGGGGATTGGGAAATTTGCTGGAGATAATTTCAATATTTTGGGTTTTTTTGGGATTCTTATTTTGATTGCACATACTTCTTTAATTAATGTAATTTTATTATTATTTTAATCGTTCGTTAATTAACATTTAAAGCATAACTGATAAATGAAGATGAAAAGGATGTTACGAAAATTATTTAAGGAATAAAAGTTAATTCATAGAATTTACCTTGGATGATACGGATCTTGCTTACGATCTCAAGAAAGAACTGAAATCTGCAGGTGCTCTACGGTTATTTATTCAAATACGTTCTTTTTATATCTAAAAAGTTTATTTCACAAAATGGTAAAACGTTGCTCGAATCTTTTTTTATTTTACTTTCTTTTCTTTCTTGTAGTAAAATAGGGGTATATGATATTGTAAGGATATTTCTTTAACTAAAACTTATTTAATGTACTTTGAATTATCCTTTTATTTCTATAATACAGTTTTTGCCGATTCAAATTCTTGCAAATGTTGAAATTTTGCAAATGCAATAGCAAATGGCAACTTTTTATCACTATTACATATTGAAATTTAAAAAAATATACATTTTATCGTTCGACCCTAACGTACATGTTTAAGACAACACTACCTGCGGATCTTTTCGCTTGACTAAAGAGTCTTTGGTGGTTGTCGAACCACCAGACTGATAGATAAGGTGCTCTACCAATCAGTCTATCCCAATTTGTTGTAACCCTTTTAATCCATCCCCAGAAATGGTGAGGCAAAAACTTAATCAACTCATATATTTTTATTACTTTAAAAATATACACCTTAATGTATTTATGCGATAATTTAAATTTTGAACAATTAAATTTTTTTGGGAGATTTTTGGGGAAAATTTTGCAAATTGGGGATGCAACTCGAAAAAATCTGGGAACCGTGACCATGAATACAATTGGGTTGTTGTATTTTATTAATCTCTCAATTATAGATTAGCCAGAGTAGGGAACTTCTTTTCTTGCTGGGGCCAATATTGGTGATTTCTTGCAAAATTGCTCGTTTGGAGCAATTATAATTGGGAAAATTGGGGGAAAGAAATTAAGGGTTAATTTCTTTTATTAAGTAAAAGAGTATCCAAATGCTCACCTTTTACCTGGATGATTGTACTGAATTAATTTATCCGTAATTTTCAATTTAATAATAATTCTTTATTTCAGCTTTCATGGTAAGTACATGTGTAGTTTTTTTACATTTCACGGTAAGTATCAAATTTTATATTTTTTAGGTACATACATTTTTAGGGTAAGTACTTACAAGGTTTAGTATGTAGTTTACTTTCAGTTTTAAAATTGGTTTTAGGTTAAGTTTAAATTTGCGGTAAGTATAAAAAGTTTAACTTTTGTTTCAGGTAACTGTCTTCCACAAGGATTGAAATATAAGTAAGTAAAAAACATGAAATCATTTGCCATTTTATTTCGTTTCGGAATAAAATTACTCTTGGGGTCCGTAACTCCGAAACTAATGTGATTTTCTTGTGAAACTTGGAACTACATTTTATTTTTGGTTTTTCATCAAATTTTAAGCTTTGATCGGAATAAAAATTATAGGGGAAAATTTCAACTTTAAGGTGAAATTTCAACTTTAAGGTGAAATTTTGATGAAAATACCTTAGTGGAATTTCGATTGTTTGGTGAAATTGTGACAATGAAAGTCGGTGGAGCCTCGTTTTCACCACACATATATATATATATATATATATATCTATTTTAAAGTGAATTATTTGTGTTATTTTTTTAGTATTTACATCAACAAAATAATAAGATGGATAAACCACCAAATATTGGTGGAATATCCCAACCACCAATAATGATGGACAAAAACAAAAAAGTTAAAATAAAAACTACTGGACCTAAATTCCTGGTTATGACTAGAGTTAAAAGTGAGGATTCCCCCACAAAAGTATCTCCCTTTTTCATTAACAAAGTGATTGGCTCAATTGAAGAATGTGAAGTTATTAGTTGTAACAAGTTAAGAAGCGAAATAATCTTAATTAAAACTAAAACATATTTTAATTATTTTGTTTGCTTATGCAGTATAGCAAACAAAATAATTAAAATATGTTCAATTTCACCTTCTGTTGAAGTATAAGTTTCTAAACACACTACTCTAAATTTTGCAAAAGGCGTTATTTGCTCTAAAGACTTACGTGGTATACCTGAAGAAGAAATGATGGAGTAAAGCTGAAAAGATAATACGTAAGTCCGCTGAGGGTAACCTCGAAGAAACCGGATTAATAATACTTACCTTTAATACAATCTCCTTACCAACGGAAATCGCCATTGGGTATGAAAGAGTTAGAATACGCACTTCTAACTCTGCGCTGCAGAAACTGTATCCGTTATGGCCACGTCGGGAAAACATTCAAAAATTCTAAATATGTTCAAATTGCTCTCAAGAATATCACATTTGTGAAGAATTAGAGGAAGAATGCGAATCAGAAAAATCTTGTATAAACTGCAAAGAACACAAGATTTTAATCATGCCACAACTGATAAAGAATGTCCCATCCTTCCCAAAGCCAGCTTGTACAAAGAACGTCACCCGAACATGCAACAGTATTTAAAGCAAAAAGTCCATCTACCTTAAATGGTACACCATCTCAAACATTTGATAGCACAAAAGATACAAACAAATCCGACAATAATATTACGGATATTAATTTTAACACCACATCTTCATCGATGATAGAAAAATCCACGATATTATCTGCTGTAGAAATATCAGAAAATAAATTAAACGATATACAACTATATAGCATCTCTTCTCTTTCAGCGCCAGTATCAAGTGGTAATCAGCAAACATTGAATTTCTTCTTCCAAGAACAACATCTACACGGAAAAAAAATCATGGTTATGGTATGTTCACAGCAATCATATTATGTTCTCTGTAAATATGTATGGTTGCGATAAACAAATTTTAGTTGTTTATAACATTATTTTGGTTACGATAAACAAGTTTTGGTTAAGATTTTATTATTAAATGGTTACAACACCCAAAAAATTCAATATGGTTGGTTTTTATTCTACAAATCTTGATAAACTTCAAGCCACAACCAAAGTTTTATAAATATTTAAAAATAATATATTCATATGTAACCAAATATTGTTTATTTTTGACAACTTTTTGTTTTCTTAAAAAAAAAAAAAATAAAAATAGTAATAAAATGTAAAAATTTATTTTTTGGAAAATTGTAGACATACTCGTAAATACATATTAATTTAATATTTACAATATAAAGTAAGTACTACATACATAAGTATATATACATAAGTATATATACATAAGTGGGTTAGAATCCACGGCCAAGAGTAAAGTCGTCTAGTAAAACATTATACCCCTATTGTCGTTCTCAACTCAACTCAGTTTGGTTGGCTGCGAGTCGACCTTACTTGCACACAACCAAATTGTTTTGTGGTATTGTGAGACACAACTGTTTTTAGTTGAAATTGTTATGGCGTTACCAACTTAAAATATCCACTTTGACAAATGGATATACGTATGTATGTGTAGATTTATTTTCTGGGAAAGTAAAGGAAGATGCTAATATAGATGTACCACGTACAAGGAGAAAATTCGTGTTGGATCTAACTCTCTCGAACTACTAATTGCAAAGTAAAAATATTCAAACTATAACTTACAATCAAAGTAATATCTCTTTTTGCAGATTTACTAGCTATTTCCAACTGAGCAAATGCTGAGAAACGTATAATTAATTACAATAAATTTGTATACCTACGATTTTTCTGCCAAACAATTTTCTGTAACCAAACTACTAATACGCAGTTGTGTGTATTTAAACTTTTTGTCAACCAAACTTGTGCATAGTTGAAAACGACAATACCACAAAAAAAAAATAGTGAACTCAACCAAAAAGTCAACCCTGAGTTAATTTGAGAATGGCAATGCGAATTTATAAACAATGACCAAGTTTATTCAAAAGTTGTCGACCGCAATAGGGGCATTAATTTATGAAAACCTTTTTTGTTGTGATTCAGCTCGAGGTGAGCTCGCAATTCGCTGAAATTCCGGAAAAAAGATTCGTGACAGGCATTGGAATGATAGCAGACGATTTCAAAAATCATTCAAAGAAGATTTAAAGTTTTATTTTTGATATATCTAAACAATTTGTAGTAAATACCAAACTGCTGAAGCAAAACTACAATTAAAAAGAAATATATTATTAAATTTATAAAAAAAAAAAGCAATAAAACATTTTTGCCGTCTAATGAAGTTTTTGTTAGTGGTATTGTTTTTAGCAACGTTGTACTAAAGCCATTTTCACACTATTATACTGAGTATTAAGACTTGTCAAATACTCAAATCTAATGTGAAAGTGTGATAGTGTGAAAGCAGGATGTTATCAAAATGTGAAATAATACGGAAAGAAATTTTACATCCCATAATACCAAATCATTTTTAGAAAATTTTCTTAACGATACCATTTTTCATTTTATCAGGGTTGTGTTTTTTTCAAGCAAAGAACCAAGCTGAGTGAGTCGCAGTCGATAGTTCGCCGTCGCCGATGATATTTTTTCTTTGTCCTACACCTGCCTTAAATTGCCGTCAGTCTTATCGCCTACATATGTACTTTGTTTCTGCCATGCCTATAAATTGTTGAATGTACGTATTAATTTTGTTTGTTTTTTTATTAACCGAAAACTTGAACGGCCAAACAAACTTAAGATCCGTCCACGTAAAATTGCTGAGTCGACGATGCACAGTGGCGCCTTTTGACTTTTTTCGCTGCAAAAATCATAACTTTTGAAATAATTAAGAAATTTTAAGATTTAAAAAGATATTGACAGAGGACACTTTAGGCTTTAAAATAATGTTTACAAAATACTGCTAGAGGTACAGGGTGCTCCAAAAATTGCGTTAAAATAGGATAATTTTCCAGTTAAATGTTAACATGTTTTTTTTTAAATATAAGTTTTTTATTTGTATCGCAAATACACATTTTTATATACATTTAATATTTAAATCTAAGAAAATTTATATTAAGTAATTATCGCAAATACACATTTTTATATACATTTAATATTTAAATCTAAGAAAATTTATATTTAGTAACTAGTTTAACCCGGTGCGCTTTACAATACACATTGTTCAAATCCGAAAGCTTAGAAAAAAACACTCTAATATAACATGTTAAGCCTATATTAAATTTTTTTAGTTCTATTACAGAAATACATTTTTAAATTATTTTTTTATTATTAAATATTAATATATTTATGCTATATATAAAATGTTATTTAGCATATATTTTATTTAGCTAGAATAATTGGTTTTCATTAGTTAGTTCTCTTTGAAATAGTCATTAACATTGGGAGCGTTATCTAATAGACTTAACATATCGGATCAATAATTATGTTCTTCCAAATCATTTCGAGATCTTACATGTCGCGATGAAATTAGTGGGTCTGAAGAGGCCGCAAACATATTGAAAAGGTCCGCATTCTGTCTAATCCGTGAAATTAGGCAAGTATTCGTGTATATAAATTTTTTGTAGTCTTTGTTTTTGCATTCCTCGACTTCTTGTGACAACTCTCCAATCGGTAAGCATTGATATTCAATTAAACGTTTACCATGAGCCAAAATCTTATGAACCATAGGAGTAAGTTTCTTCTCAGGGTACATTTGAGCTAAAAGTTGCGAAGCTTTTGATGCATAATCATCAAACTTTGGGCCATTTACCATTTCTCTAGAGTTTATAACATTTAGGGTAACTGCCAACCTTTTTATAATATTATTGTCAACTCCAGTAATTCGGGCTGTTACCTCATCATTTTCAAAAAATGCTCTGGACATATTACCATCGCTAGTATTTCCATACCCCTGCTTTGGGCAGTCTACTTTCAGCCCAAGCTTCTTAAGAAATCCATTTTGTATATTTTTTTTTGGAGCAGATAGTTTTTCTTTTTATGTTGCGTTCATATCAAAACATTCACCTTCACGCGGAATTTTATACGCTTGTTTTAAAATAAACTCCATGCACCTAATTTTGGCATGTAATGGAGAATTTCCATTTTCATAATTTTGCTCATCACTTGAGTCATAAAAATTTTAAGTCTTTCTATGATTTTTTGCAAATTACACACTTTAAAGTTGACGAGGTATCTGTTATTACATTTAAGACTTTGCCATCAATCATTGTAAGAAAAAATTCATAATCAATCAAAACACTTTTTCCATTCTTTATTTCAATAACAGAAAGCTTTAGTTCCGAAATTTGCTTTTTTATATCGTTCACTGTAGATTTGATTATTTCTGAAGACTCCTTTGCATATTGAAAAAATATCGGAAGGCAAAAATGAACTGATGATGGGCGAGGATTTTTCCAATGCTCAGCGATTTCACTTCTCAGTCGTATTGGTTTATCTTTATCTTTTATAAACTTAAGACATAATGCTTCTGAAAGATGAAAAAAAATTTGTTGTTTTCGCTATGAAGTTGTAACAGTTTTCTTCTTATTTCACCTATAGCGGCAACTTGCGGCGGCAAAACTTAGTTAAATTATTTAAAGTATTATGTAACAAATATGCTCGGAAAATATGAGCGAGACCATTTTTGACCATTTTTAGATATTCTCTATTTTATTTGTGAAAAGGACCTAAATATAGGGTGTCTAAAAAGCGGCTACTGTCGAAAAAGTAGGGCATCTGCTAAACATTTTACTACTTCTTTTAATAAAAAACAAACATACCTTAAAAAAATACCAAAAAAGTAATAATCAAATGGCAATTTTTCTGACACTTTAGTTCTAAAGTGCATTTATTTTTTTAACATCACCCTTTTTTTTTTTCTAAAAAACTGTCGACTTTGAGCAGCTCCACAGACTATAATTTTTTTGCAATTAAGGAAAACGTTTTTGAATTGTGATCATTAAATAGTTCTTTATACGATGTTTTCATTCATTTCACAAAATTTTGTGATAAAATTTTGTATTTTTGCCACGGGTTTTAAGAAAAGGCACCACTGTGCGCCGTTCAAAGTCTCGTGTCGGCTTGTTTCTTTGCTGATATTTTACATTTTATTTGAAGTGTGATAGTGTGAAAACGAAATATTATGTTACGTTAGATTTTTTGACAATCACACAATTTTCATTGGATTTCTATCTTACAAAATCCAATGAAAATCTTAATACTCAGTATTATAGTGTGAAACGGACTTTAATAATATATTAATTCACTTTAGTAATAATAACATATGTACATGACTGGATAAAAAGTTCTTAAAATTATTTTTACTAAATCTGTTTAGTTATCCTAACGAGCTTTTACACACAAAAATAAAAATAATCTCATATTTTATTCGATTACAGAGTACATGTTCTACAGTTTTAGCACACAGAGCCAAAAATGCCTAATAGAATCAAAAAGGTTTTCTCTATGAAATACTTTTAGGCTAAGGAGTTTCCCAGCAGAAAAAAAGAAGATATTTCCAAAGGGATTCCTTATTATTTTCATGTGGTAAATCTTTTCAGTTTTATCAAGAAGGAAATCCCATTAAATCAATAAATTAGTATTTAATTTTTGACACAAAAAAAACAATCCATAGAGAAAAACTTTTTAATTATATTAGGATTTCTAATGTTTTAAACAACTATTTACTATATTGTTACGAAAGAAGAATTTATTCATTATAAGCTCTGAACAACAATACTCTCGAATAACAACAACATTAATGGCTTATTTTCTTACAATGATGGAAGAAAGAAACGCCTCATACAAACATTCGTATTTACGCATCCACACACAGATTAAATAAACAGTCTTCTGTTAAATACACAGCCACATACATAAATACAAGCATAAACAAATAAACAGCCACACATAGAGGTATAAAGGAATAAATAGCCACACATACAAGTATAAAGAAATAAATAGCCACAAATACAGGTATAAAGAAATAAACAATCACACAAACAGAAAACAAGAGCAATAACAATCGAACCTGCCAGACCTGTCTGGAATAGAACATTCTGGTGCTTTTAAATCACCTATATAAGTGAATCGTGCTGGCGAGTAGTATGGCAGTATTAATTTAAAAGTCAAAGAGTAAAGTTGTCGAATTT
The DNA here is from genome assembly GCA_949628195.1 of Phasia obesa. Lineage (NCBI taxonomy): Eukaryota > Metazoa > Arthropoda > Insecta > Diptera > Tachinidae > Phasia > Phasia obesa. Next base: position 52,446,353 of record OX451219.1, on the reverse strand, counting down.
TAAGAGTGTTTAACAGTTTGCTGTATTTTTGAACAGTGGTGTTAAATAAATAAAGTAACTTACAGTAAAAGTAATACAGAGTGTATTTATTTTGCAATTAAAAGAACCCAACGTAAAGTAAAAACGTAACAATTGGTGACAGAAGTGAAATTGTAAAGTAAATTAAAAAATAAAATAATAAACAACAATGAAATTTGAAGAACTTAAAGTGGAGCAGCTGAAAAAGGAGCTGAGTAAGCTGGATTTGCCAACAGCAGGTAACAAAACAGAACTGCAGAAGAGGCTCATAGATGAATTCAAGCGACGTGGAATCGACATTGGTACATATGAGTTCGAAGAAAAAGAGGAAATAGAGGTATGTAGCCGTGAAACAACAACAGCAAGTAGCATGGACTTCAATACGATGTTTGCCGCTATGATGGAGAAAACTCTAGAATGCTTCTAGAAAATGTACAAGAAGCTTCTAGAGCAAACAGCGAAAAACTGTTAGCTGAAGTAAGAGGTGAAAATCAAGAACTTTTAGTTGGGATTCAGGAAGTTTCTAAAGCATCTAAGACGACTAACGAAAGACTGCAAGAAATTTCTCAGGTCATTCACAACCGAATAGAATAGTCTCCGGCCTAGAAAGAAAAGTGAATCTTCTAGAAACTAGTGGCGTCGAAGTACAGGTGAAGGATGTCGATGTAAAGCTGCAGGAGCTCGAAAACAAAATTATGAGTCTGGAAATAAGAGAAGGTCCAGTACGGGTAGTGATTGAAAACACAAATAGGATAAAAGCTCCCAGTTTCGACGGCACCGTACCCTACAACGTCTTCAAATTTCAGTTTGAGACAGTGGCCAGTAAAAATCTATGGAGCAATGAAGAAAAAGCGATTGAGCTGATGCTGGCACTTAAAAGATCTGCAGCAGAAGTCGTCGAAAGTCTACCAACTAGCTGCAGATATAATTATGAGAACATAATGGTGGCGTTACAGCGCAAATATGGCTGCGATCATAAAAAGGAGCTGTATAGAATGGAGCTACGTGGCAGGGAGCAGAGAGCAAATGAGACGCTTCAGGATTTCGCCATGGAAGTGGAGCGCTTGATGCATCTGAGTTACCCTGGGGAAAACCATCCACTTCTAGAGCAGTTCAAAGTGGATGCGTTTGTAAATGGTATCCGCGACTCTGACGTAAAATATGCGATGTGCGCTGAGCCGAAGTCGTCGTTTCCGGAGACACTCGCCTATGCGCTGACGCAAGAAACAGCATAAGTCATTTCGAGGCCACAGTCATACAAAGTTCGAAAAGTTGAAGTTGCTTCTGAACATGAAAAAAAACACAAGGGGCGAGCTTAAGCAAATACTAGAATCGCTAAAGGAAGTATTGAAAGAACTCCATTGCAGAAGAAAAGCTAAGTGCTTCAACTGCGGAAAAGTTGGCCATCTTCAGGTAGATTGCAAGTCCCAAAGAAAGACTGGATTTGTTTCGCCTAGGGACGAAAAGGCATACGGTAGATGTTTCAATTGTGGGAAAATGGGCCATTTACAGCGATACTGCAAGGCACCAAAAAGAGCAATGAGATCTGCTTCGCCATTAGAGAATGACAATGTTATGGACACGCCACCGTTGGAAGTAAAAAGTGCTAGCATCGTGGGTAATGAGACCATTAATTTCCATCTCTGTCATGCAGCAGGAAAACAAGAATCTGACTGCTCTGGGTTACATTAACGGCAACAAGCACATTCTCACGATAGACACAGGAGCGTCGCAATCAATAATCAGGCGCGACTTGGTAAAAGGAGAATTAAAAGTACCCAACGTAAAGTAAAAACGTCCAATATTATAATAAATCTTGTCAGCTATTGTTTGATACTTTATCTAAATTTCGATTTTAAAAATATATTAAAAAAAAACATATCATTACTTGTCCCAAAAGGGCTTAATGATTATTATTAAATACGGTGATTTTATTTATACAGACATGTACAGCATTACATAAATTAAAATAAGTCGTATCAGAAAAAACTCATTGCTCATACTTTGAAGAAATAGAATACAGAGGCGGCGCAGCTAAATGAAAACAAATTCCGTTGGCTACAATTGTCGCCGTGTTGTCAGCTACTTAATGATATTGAAGACGACAGCTACACCAAAAACTCTGACATTGTTGTATAACTTTTTTAAAAAATTATAAATATTACCTTCAAAACTTTTTGTTTGTATATGAATTTGTAATTTGCAATTTTGTGACATTTTCTTTTGTTGAATAAAATAGAATAAATAGAATGAATAAAATAGAAATAAAATAGACAGTCACAACGGTCTAGCCATGTAGGTATACTGGCTTTAAAATAATCGTTTACCTTTAAACGTGTATTTAATTTTTGACAGTTTGTAGTCGGTATCTTGATGTTGACTATGTTTTAAAACAGAGATCACATCTATTTAAAAATCAAACGCATTTAAAAAAAATATGTTACTCTATATACATACATACATACATACATACATACATACATACATACATACATACATACATACATACATACATACATACATACATACATACATACATACATATATTCTTAATATTAAAATATATTATGTTACAGTCATGATTTTCATAAAAATTGTTTGTAAAAATATTATTTTGAAAATTTGTTGTAAAATTTTATTTGATAACTTTTTGAAAAATTTTTTTCGAAAAATTTTCTGTGGAAATATTTTTTAAACGGTTTGTAAAGTTTTTTTGTAAATGTTAAAAAAAATATAAAATTTCTAATTTTTTTTTTTAATTTATTAATTTTTTTTTAGAAATTTAAAATTTTTTTACCAGTGGGTACCCTGTGAGTCAATTGGCTACCTATATGTGCATTACTCTCTATAAAGGTCTTTAATACAAATCAAAGCAGAAAACCCCTACCAACCTAAAAACAAAAGTCGCCGCTCGCAGGGGGTTATTGACCCCCAAAATCTCTATGCACTCCTTGCGATCTACCTGTTGCGGTCTAATATTTATTTGACAAAAAAAAAACAAAAAAATCATTAAGCTGAAAAAAAACGTGAAAAAAATATAGTGGGCGTGGTTTTTGGCCCGCAGCCCCAAAGGAATGATCCGATGTTGCTGAATTGCAATACCAAAATTTTCAAAACTACGCCTGACAGATTGGTGGGCTTAAATTTTTTGTATCTCTTCTGGTGCCTTGGCAAATGACTTTACAACACGAACACGGACAGACAGATAGACGAACATCTCATCAACTTCTCTATGTATAAGGATTCAGAATATATATACTTTATGGGGTCGGAAATGAATATTGTAGAAATTACACACGGAATGACAAACTTCGATATACCCTTTCCACCTGTGGTGAAGGGTATAAAAAGGGATTTCTTATTGATTTCATTAGGCTACCTAGTTGATTACCTAATTGATTTTTTCCAAAAGGTTTTCCTGAATGATTTTGTTAGGTTCCTATATGATCATGTGTAAATCATCTTTTTAATTTTCGTAATAAGGATATCTTCTTGATTATATTAGCTTTCTTGTTATTTCGTTTATAGAATTCAACGTAGAAACTGTTTGTTAAAACATAAAATATACATTTAGTGTAGTGGTTAAGTGCGTGCCTACTAAACGAAGCACGCCAGATCGATCGTTGATAAAGACGAAAATATGTTCACCATTGTTTTTCGGGTTTTAAAAATTAATTGCCTTCAACCCCTTCTAAGACAATCCATCAGAAAAAGCCACCCTAACCCCCTGGAAAAATAGAGGATAATATGATGGCAAAATGTCAGGCAGCCCAGCCGCCACCACAAAAAGAAAAGGTAGAAAGAAATCAAAGAATGCTTAGCAAAAAATTCCAAAGGAGATGCCAAAAAAGCTTTATAATATGCATACATATGTATATATTTTTTCTATTTTTATTTTGATAAATTGTTGTTAATTTTTATTTATAAAAAAACAAGCACAAAGAAGATTTCCCCTTAAAAGATGTCGAAATATTAATTTCATTTGATGTAGTATCACAATTTCCAAGTATACCTGTGGACTTAGCAATTAATACAAAAGAAGAAAAATGGGATATTATAGAACAATTTACAAGAATAGAAAAATCCTTATTTTAAAGAATTCTTAAGTTTTGTATAGAGGATAATAGGTATTTTCAATATAATGAGAGGGTAACAAATTCGTAATGGATTGGTACCAAAAAGCCAGCTTCGGGTAGAATTAATTATTTTTCTAAACAAAATAAACGTATAAATATATATACAGCCAGAAATTTAATAGAAAGAGTACACATAAGTGACAAGGAGTTAAACAAAAAATATAGATAAGATAAAAAATATATTAAGCGAAAATAATTTTCCAATTCAACTGATTAATAGATAATAAATCAACATAAAAATAATAGAAAACCAAATAGAAGAAATGATACGGAACCAAAAATTTATAAATCAATAACTTATGTACCAGTTTTATCATTCTCTTATCATTTTCAATGAATGAAATTTTGTATTGCGTTTGTTTATTCACTGCACACAAATAAGTTTCACACACACATTTTTCATATTCATGGATGTTTGCTTTTCAAACTGTTCGCATCTCTTTGTCCTTGAAGTAATTTTTTTTAGCTTATTTATTTTTCATCGCCATGAAAGGAGCAAAAATTCAACACCACTATCAGGGTTGTCAGATATGGCGATTTCTCGCCAAACGTGGCGATTTTCTATCTTATTTGGCGATCAAATTTTTGATTTGGCGACTTTATGGCGATTTTTGAAATATTTAGCGAAATTGTTGGCGATTTTTGATTGACTTTTGGTCAACATTAGAAACTGAATAAATGAATATGAAAATGGATAACAAATTAATTGAAGTTGTTTTTTTAAATTTAAATATGATTTTACTTCTGGATACCGGAAACTTTCGGAACATAAATTTATTTAAAGTTCACAATATTTCATATTTTAAAATGTTTTTCATATGCAAAGATGAAACTCTATTTAAAGTTTACAAATATCTTCCGATTTTAAAATGTTTTTAAAATTTTTTATCACAAACAAAATTTTTTATAAATTAACATACTTTTAGATACTTATCAACCATAATAGAAAACATTAACTTTTGTTTTAGAAAGATTATAAAATATATGATATGATATATGATATCTAATTATGTACAGCTACATTATTTTTGTATTTGATGTGGTGGTAATTCCAATGAATTTTTTATACTTATTATTTACATACAAAGGAAGTTTTGAAGTAAGGATTAAGTTCGTTTTATTATCTCTAAGTTGAAAGAATATTTTTTTGCAGATTAGGTGATTAATTTTAAAGAAAAATTATATTTTTTAATTTATATGCTGGTAATTACTAGATAGAATGATCGATTTTAATAAAGAATTCCACCAAAACTCGACTGCGAAACATATGCTATAAATTGAAATAGAGCATGAGGCACATATCTGTTGATCTTTTGAAATGTTGAATAAATTTTATTCCTATAAAAGATATTCTAAAACAAATCCCTTAAGGATGGGTATGTTCAGATCAGGGATGGTAAATTAAATTTTCAAATTATACCAACCAGCTTTTTAAACTGTACTTTTCGAACAGAAATTGTTATATATAAATTTTTCTTGTGAATTTAAATTTTAAATCAACTTTTATTCGAGATATTGGAAAATTCTATTCATCTGTGGGCATGGACACGGCATCAATACCGGTAACTTGCTTAACGGATCAAAATAGAAGAGGTTTAAGAAATCCCAATCCAAACATGCAAATGTTAAACTAACTTTACAACCGTAGTTCTGAACTCGTCTGAGATTCCAATGAAATTAATTGAAGGATATTTATTGGTGCTCTGATTATTGGTTATTGCATTGGGACTGTATAACAGAAGTTGTCGTAGTGAAGTGATTGATGAAAATACGTTTTATCTGTCAAGGTTGCCCGGTATATCGCCCTTTCATACCCTCTCTAAACTATCGACAGAAGAACTGGATAATTTAAATATTTTCTTCAATTGTAATTGTGGTTCTAGTAAGATAGCGAGATTTGTGGGAGAAAAATATTTATCAAGGTTTTACTCGCTATTTTCGTTAAGCTCATCTTTATTTTGATTTCTTTCATTTTATATCTTAACGCTTCAAATCGTTAAATAGTTAATAGTTTTCCTATTTTTGTCTCAGGTAATAAAAAAAAACCGTTGTGCTGGAATTTTGCGCTTAAAAGCTGAGTATTTGTGTAATAACAAAAAAAAAAGTTTTTTAAAGTTCCAAAAATTAAAATAATAAGAATAGATATTTAAACGTAAAGCCATCAAAACTTTTATATTCTACCAAATTAGTCATTGGTGTACCATTGTACTTTTCAAGTTTAAAATGGATCAAAAAAGTGCAATTGTATCAACTTTACCAAACCTGGTTCAGATCTCTATTTATTATAATAACCACTATTTTTCATTGGTTTAAGTTAAAATTTCACCTTTCTTGTGTTCAATAATCATTTTAAATAAAAAACAAAATTTTTATAAATTTTGACGACACTTTTTCCATTTTTGGCGAATTTTAGCTATTTCGATTAAATTTTTTTTTTTTTGATTTGTTAAAAATACTTTTAAAATTAAAAAATATTGTATATATTAGAGGAATATCTTAAGAAAAAACAGTTTTGGCGATTTTTCACATCGATTTTGGCGAAATAGGTGAAAATAAATCTGACAACCCTGACCACTATTCGTAATGAAGTATTCATGACAGTGTTGCGATCTGTCAATGCTTAAATTGTACCGTCCCAGTGATAGAATTGTACCAAATCAGCATTAATTGTACATTACATAACATACCGTAGCTCGACATTTAAACATGTTAATCCAATCTTTAATACTTGGGTATTTTAAAACGATGAATTTCTTTTCTGTGGATAATAGTTAACGAAAATCAGCGTTACAACTTTTCAACGTTAAGGTAAAGGAAGTCCCGCTGTTCCTAAAATAAATACAAAAAATCCCAAAATTAGAATTTTTAGGCTTTTGCCCATAAAGTCCACATATGGACTAGGGTTCATCAGATATTTTAAGCAATAATTGGGAATATGTACAAATAGCTATTTTATAGCTGTCTTCTTTTTCCGACCCCTTTGGTATTTTAGAACATATAGGTTAATGTGAAAATTTCGAAGTAAAATAAACCAAATTAAAGGACCTCCATATTCTTAAAGGATCATCACTTTTACGTGAAATTTGGTTTGAAAAACATAATTTTTATTAATACAAAATTTTTATATATTCCTTAAGAATTTATTTTATTAAAAAAAAAATGATGGCCCTTTACTAAAGGCTAAAATACACAAAAAATCATCTGGTTGTTAATTCAGAAAAGATATCATATTTTTAAACAATATCTTAAATTTTGCTCGCTATCTAAGAAAAAAAACTTCAAAAAATGTACTAAAATTAAATATGAAAAATTTTGAAAAATCGAACAAAAATTGAAGAAATGCCAAGCTCTAAAAAAATTGATTGGTGTGAGGTTCTCAAATTTGAGGCCATATACCACCACCACTGGTAAGTAAATGATGCTCAGCTTCAAAACTTAAGCTCAGATGCTCCTTTGCTATATCCTTGTCAAATTTTGGATCAATCGGACTAGCCCTTTACATATGGCCCATTACACTGTGCAATGTTAGGAGATGGACACACTCCAACTGATATCAAGTTTTTCACCAAAATCGCCGGATTTTAATCCGATAAAGTATACCAAAAACCCTTACGATTTTTCACTAGAATGAATGGAAAAAATTATCAGTCGGATACTCCCGGTTAGCAGAGTAAATAATAAAAATCCTAAACATAAATCAAGAATGTTGCATTTTAGTCAGTTCTAGACAAGGTTGGAGAACTATGAAGTCAGAAATGTAAAATAAAATTTTGATTAAATAATCAAAATTATTGATTAAATTTTATATGAAATTGTACCAAAAAAGCATGAAGTGTACCTGCGTACCACTGATGTGTCGATTGTACCAAATTTGGTACAATTGTACCACAAATCCCAACACTGATTCATGACGCTTCTTTTTTTCTTCACCACACATTAAATGTTTAGTATGATTTCTTTCGTTTGTACCACAGATTACTAACCAGATTACCCACTTGTGACGTTTAAAAAAGTACATTATCATACGTACTAACAGCTTTCGATAGAGTGAATAAAAAAATAACCAATAATATTCATCGCACTGAGTTAACAGAAACAGCTATACATAGCCATTTCAAACATATGTTATCGATGAAGTAAACAAAAAAATTTAAATTGAACTGTAGCAAAAATTATATTTTTGTAAAAAAAGTTAAAAGTATATAAATTTCCGTGAAGTAAAGAACTTAAAATTTATAAAAATATGTTGCGGTGGTTCCAAAGTGCTATTAAAAGCTAAAAAAATACAACATGTGCATAAGGTTGTTACAAAAATTGGCAATCAAAATTTTCCTAGTGGTATTTCTTCAAGAAGTCTCAATTCAACAGAATTCAGGAACAAATTGAACACAAATGCTGTTGGAAATGAAGAAGTCCTGGCTAAATTATTAGAGGTTTTATGATAAACCACTTTAAATATGTATGGGACTTCGTAAGAATTGTGCAATATATGTAGATGCCTTTATGCATTACATGAATGGTTGTCCGGCGAAGTGCACGTTAGCTTCATGTACAAAGTTGCAAAGAAATGTTTTTGAATATTATGGTGGAAACTTAATAGATAATATATACATGTATATATTTTACAAATATATAAATAAATATATTTATCTAGTGAATTTGGATGCATTCGTATCGATTTAACAATTGCTCGTTTCAGTTAATGGATTCGGTGGAAAGTTTTAATATATATGTACGTGAGCCAAGCAATGATCCACATGATTTATCATTCATTGCTCTTATTAATCAGCCGCGATTGCCTTATGATATAAATGCGTATTTCTCGATAAAAATGAAGGTAAGCAAAACAATTTCAATACCCTGTGATATAAATACATACCTCTAATAAATTGCATTTTCATTGAAGGTAAATTGTGCCGCTATTATTATCGCATTGTACGCAAGTTATGAAATGAAAACGATACGTTGTTTTGTGAAAAAGCCAGAAACGAAAACGAATTGCAAGCAATAAATCGTAAATGGATCGGTTGACGTTTCAATCACTCCAATGGGTTGTCATGTTGCACCACTTGAAAATACTACGCCTATGAAGCCCAAGTTAAAATCTTAATCATAATTATTAAATATCTTCAAGTAAAAAAAAAACATTTTTACTTTATTTGAATTTAAATAAAAGAATTTAATTTCGGTTTGAATATTTATTTGTTAAAGTTTTTATTTTACATTTATATAAAGTCATTCTTATAGATACATAAATTTATATATTTTTGCCTGAATCAAAATATTTATAAGTTCTTTATACATATGTACCTACAAAGTATAGTATTAAATTGAAATCTTTGTTTTAATATTTTTCTTGTACTATTTTTTAATTGATTTGTTAAATTTTTTAATTTAAGTTTTTTTTGTTTTTGTTTGTATTTATAAAATGCAGAGCTAACGGCCAATGTTGCTAAAGCTCTTTTTTTATATTGTCTTATAATTTTAATTGTAAGGTAGTTCCGTAATAAATAAATAAATTTTTTGTTATTATTTAAATAATTATTTTAATTAATTTAATTTCAAGTATGGTTAAAACATACAAACTAAATATAATATATTTAATGTTTTCATTATTTAGATTTAACTCTTAAATGTTTAATTATTATACAAAATTTAAAAACACTACTAACAATTGATTACATTATATTTTCATTTGAATAAAACAATATCAATGAGAGTATATACTCGTATATGTATAATTTGTAAAATTTTACAATGTGTTAAAGATGATTATAAACAAATATATATTTTTGTATTTAGTTTTGCTATTTGTAATTAGTTGTTTAACAAGTATTTCGAAACTGTGTAAGAAATAAAGGTTTTAAGTATAAAAACAAACAAACAATTGTATTTTAATTGTCTAACAGAATAAAAAGTTTAAAGAATTTTTAACAAATTTTAAATGTAATATATAAGAGTTTGTGGTTGATATGGATACCTGCTGCTGCCGATTTACTTGTTTGTTCAGATGTGATAGTATTCAGGAAAACACATCATGTCATGTTAACACACAAGTTAATTTGAATTAAGACTGATAATCCACATTAACTCTGTCGTCTGTTTATGCTATTAGAAAACTGCAATTAGAAAAATTAAAGTTACATATAAATATTAAAAAATTTTAAATTAAACTTATAATATATTTTTTTACATTGAGCTTGTAGTCCGGATTAGTAAAAAAAACCTGCCAACTCAGGGCAATTATTCCTCGTATGGTGAAAACCTGTTTGAATATTAAATAATATATATTATAATCAAATACAAAAATATTTTCTACCAGTTTTCAGTTAATAATAACACAAATTCGTATTTATTTTTATATGATTTTAGTATTATAATGAAAACTGGAAGCTTTTGGAAATATCTATCAGGTGATGATAAACTTTTTTTTTTAAAAAATAAAGAAAATTTTAAAATCGGTTTGAAGTCAGTTAAATATAACAACAAATAAAACCCTTAAATCGAACACCTACTCCGTCTTCGCTTACAAAAGTTTTTCTGCATAGCCAGCCTTCGGCCGGGTGCAAGGATTTTCTCCTCTATGGTATGACCAATACCGACTTCGCTTACTAAAGGTTTTTTGCATAGCCGGCCATCGGCCGGGCGTAAGGATTTTCTCCTCTATGGTATGACAAACACCGGCTTCGCTTACTAACGATTTTTTGCACAGCCGGCCTTCGGCCGGGCGCAAGTATTTTCTCTTCTATGGTATGACCATCACCGGCTTCGCTTACTAAAGATTTCCAGCATTGCCGGCCTTCGGCAGGACACAAGAATCTTCTCCTCTGTGGTATGACAAATACCGGCTTCGCTTACTAAAATTTTCCTACGTACTATGCATAAAATTTCATCAAAAAATGTCACCGATTCTTAATGGGTTACATTTTTTTAAAGTTTTAGCACCACCTGATAGATATTTCCAAAAGCTTTATATTGATACCCATATTCACACAATTTGTTCAAAAATGTAGTACACAATCACAATTTCATTGAAATGTTCAGAGGCATAATTTGCATATAAAATTTAACCATGTAAATTTAAAATTTAACCAAGTAAATACTTACTTCGTCGGATTTCTCGGAAACTGATGAAGTTTTTCCCCTTTTGGGCAGCCCATTATGCATCGGCGACTCCTGAAATAGCAAAATAATTTAATTATAAACAAATTTATTTCAATAGAAAACCTATGTTATACTTACATTTTTTCCTGTTGTTTGTTTCCTTTTATATATTTTTATTTGGCCGCCTCACAGAGGGGTATTTGGCCAATCTAGGCGGCCAAAATTATTTTGATTGAATTTTGTATGCAAAATATTTAGAAAAGACATGTTGTGGCATTTAAAATTGTAAATTTATATAAACAAGCAAAAAGACGTAGGGTATTTAGACGGTATTTCCCCAAACCAATTAAAAGAAGATGCTTTTTAAAGAAACTCTAAGTCGTGCAGTATGAAAAATTAACAAACAATTCTGTTTTTATTGAAAAGATAAAAATATGATATAAAATAAAATCAATCGGCCATTTCTTCATTGCCTGAGCTGAAAATATCTTCTTTATTTAATTCATAAATGTTGTCGTCGGTTGGGACAAGCATTTTTAAGCATTCCTTTGAGAAAGGATTTTGTGTTTTTTTCGGCTTTGGTCTTAGTCCCGTTAACAGAGGATCGGAAGTTAGCAATAATCTATTAATTATATCTCTATTGCAGGACTCTCTTGAAAATTTTCGGGCGTAGTTTTCACGATATTGCCGAAAGTGCTTATTTCTTGCTTCTTCCGATAGCTGTCCTATAGGCAACAAAGCGCTTTCGATAACAATTCGGCCATGAACAAGAACATCAATGAACATCGAGAGAGCTCCTAATATTGATAATTGTTCGTTACATTTTGAGTTGGATTGACTCTGTTGGTACGCAATTTTATATTTATGCGCGCGACTTGGTTGAGAAGTTACTTCTTTAAGCACTTCGGCAGCATCTCTCATTCCAAATGACCGTATGTTAATTCGGGTAGCTACAGCCAACTCTCCCGTTTCACTGCAGTTGCGTAAGGTTTCCATTTTACGTCTTTTGGTTCTATCGCTGGACTCGTCGAAAAGTTTGGTAGGCCGCCCAGCATGATTAACCACTTTTGGTATAGAAAAAGACCCTTTTATCCACGGCTGATTAGCTTTAATGAAAACACTGGCTTTTCTATGGGCTTCAGCCCACTTTTTTTTAAAATCGCTTTTGAATTTCGCAAAACTATTTTTTTAACAAAGTTATATCTTCTTTAGAATAATTTCCGGATTGCATTTCATGTTTTTCGGCAGCAGCTATATTAGCAATTATTGATGAAATATTGCAGATTTCGGAAATTCGTAAAACGTCTTCACGAACTAATTCTCTAATTGCTAAATTTTAAAATTAAATGTGTAAAAGCATCAGAATTTTTGGTACATTTTTCAGCAGTAGCATACTTCAAAGGGCCATAAAATAGTCATCCGCACATATCCGCAGCCAATTTTTTTTTTTTTTCAAACCATGAAATATCAATTAACACACCCGAGCGAGAATCTCAGTTGCGTTAAGTGGTGTTATACAACTTTATGACTATAGTTAATTTTTTTAATCAATTAAAATTAACAAAAATACCATCATTTTCAATGTAGCTCTGCCGGTACCAGAATATATTATATTCTTATTAAACTATGTGAATTATATCATATTTACCTGCATTACAATTATCCATTTTAATAAAATTCATAAACTGAAAACACGCTTTTACTCAAATTTTTTTCACGTTGACTTGTCTCAAACACAGAAAAAAAGCATATGCCTACCTAGCAACACGAAACTTTGACTGCGTGGCGAGAGTGAACAAAAGCAAAAAGGAATTAAAAAATAACGGGATCTAGTCCAGCATTCTATTCTCTTCACCCTACGGTGGGTAGTTAAAGAAAAAGTGAGTTTTGAAAATTCGAATTTTGGCCGCTTAAATTGGACAAATACCCTTCTGTGCGCCTGCGGATGGTTTTTCTTTATGTATTATTTTAGCCACAAATTATTTTAAAACATAATTTTTCACAGAAATTAAAATTTTTCAGCAATTTCACAAATTATTTTGTAAACAATAAAATGTCAAATTGCAGCTATAACCAGAAAGAGATAGTAATATAAGAAAATCATTAACTCTTGCTATCCCTTTCGAACGAAAGCTGTGATTTGGCAACACTCAAATTTTCGTGTCTTATCTGGTCTGATTTGTGGTTTGTACGAAGTGTGAAACACAAATCAGACCATATAAGACACGAAAATTGGTGTGTTGCCAGATCACAGCTTTCGTTGGAAAGAGATAGCAAGAGTTAATGCTTTTCTTATATTACTATCTCTTTCTGGTTATAGCTGCAAATTGACATTTTCTTGTTTACAAAATAATTTGTGAAACTGGTAGAAAATTCTAATAAAATTTGATTTGTGTGTAAAATTAATTGTTATAAATAGCTTTAAAATAATTTGTGGCAAAAATAAAATTTGAACAAATATCATAAAAAGAAACAAACAAAAGGAAATAAAACAACAGGAACCCAACAGGAAAAAATGTAAGTATAACAAAAGTTTTCTATTCAAATTAATTTCTTTCTAATTAAATTGTTTTGCTATTTCAGTAGTCGCCGATGCATAAGGGGCTGTTCAAAAGGGGAGAAATTTCATTAGTTCCCGAAAAATCCAACCACCTAAGCATATTACATTTGTTAAATTTAAAAGTGAATTATTGCCCGGAGGATTTTGTGCATCAGAAGGAACTATGATCCTATATACAAATTTCGGTTTAACAGTGTGTACTTCCAATTGATATTTAAAGACAATTGGAATTATTTATTTTGATTTATGTAATATGATATGTTACAAAAATATCGTCTTGCTGGATTAAAATATGTCTTATTTAAGCAGGTTCTTACATTGGATAGATAATTACACTGAGTTGGCAGGTCTGTTTTGTTAATGGTGACTAAAATCTCAAGGTAAATAAATATGTTAAAAGTTTCCTATTAGTATTTTTAATATATGTATGTATTGTTTTTTCTAATTTCAGTCGTATTTAAATCTAACCAAATTACCTATTGGTGACATTCCCTTCGAAAAAAAAAAAACTGGTGCCGGAAACGATGACATGTATGTATCTTTTCACTGTAATCTTCTTCCTTAACTATCTACTTATACTAATAAATTGAAAAAGATGCTACAAATATCTCCAACAACTGCAAACTATTATGTATTACGTTCACCATTTTCTGCTGTTTACGTTACTTGAAATTAGAAACAAAACATTAACAAGACCAGAAAATAAAAATACATAAATTACTTTATTTAAAATGTTCACTTAAAATCCAAAACTAAATATGAAAACTGAAAATAAATTTTCTATTTAAATTCAATTAAACTAAAAATATGTATTTTTATGTAATTTAGTGCAGCATCATTTAATATTAATGATTACGTGGTGGAGCAAGCTTTCGTGTTGACCGAATGTTGGCACGAATGCAACGTGAACCAATGAACCAAAAGCAGAAGCATTTTCGCTCCTGCTTTTTTTACAAACGATACGAAGGCGTATTTGATTTCATATTTTGAAAATAGCGTGTAATGGGCCAGTTAAGTAGAGCTTTCGGTTTCTATTTCAGGATTTAGATCTCGCGCAAAAACATTATGTGAACTAGTTATCAAAACTAGTGGCACAGTTTACCTAAAATTAAAATGCTATTTATTTTTCGTATATATAACAGTACATTCATATTGATTTGCTTACCTTATTTTCTTTATCGAGAAATAAACGTTTATTCATTGCTGTTGAGTAATAAGATCAATAACCATAGGGATCATTGCTCGTGCAAAATTTTACAACTTTTCAATGAACCCATTTTACTAAAAAAGCAACTAAATACGAAGATGCATCAAAATTCCCTACACACATTTTCGGTTGTAGTTATAAATTTTTTTAGCAGATTTTTGCATTTCTTTTACTAATCTAGTATTTTGTTTGATTGTAGATGATTTAGTTCGTCTGCTGACAAACACTCTTATTTATATTTATGAAATATAGTTGTATACTGTTTTAGGTTTTCGTTTCTTAGGTCCTCAATTCCACACGAATCCCTTAAAACGTTAGATTTGGTTTGAAATAATATTATAAAGTATCATTATATAGGGCATCAACGGAATAATCTTTTTTTTTCTCACCGCCATTATCATGTACAAGAACATTTCCTTATGTTCTGGTTGCTAACGTGCACTTCGCCGGAGAACCATACATGTAATGCACATAAGCATCTATGTATATTGCACAACCCTTATGAAGTCACATGTATAAAATTGTTTACCATAAGGAATCAAATAATTTAGATGGGACTCCTCCGCTTCCAACTGCATTTGTGTCCAAATTTTCCTTGAATTCTCGTTAACATTGAGACTTTTTGCACAAATGCGACTTAAAAAACTTTTATTGCATATTTTTTCCAACTTTATGATCATGTTGTATTTTTGTAACTTTTAACTGCGCTTTGCAACAACCGTAATATATTTTAATAACTTTTAACGAAATTATTGTGCCAGTTTACTTTAAATATTATTAAGAAAATATAATTTTTGTAAAAATTTTATTTCCAATTTTTGTTTACTTAATTGAAAACATATGTTAGTAATGACAACATATAGCTGGTATTTCTTACTCATTGCTTTAAACATTTTTTGTTATCTTTTTATTCACTTTATCGAAAGCTGCAAGTACAAATGATAATGTACTTTTTTAAACGTCACAAGTGGGTAATCTGGTTAGTTATCTGTGGTGTGAAACAAACATGAAAGAAAATAAAAAATGCGTCATTCATTTCAAATAATATATTTGAAAGCAATAGTAAATGTTCTATTGAAAAGGGTTATAAAATGTATGTTCTTATAATTGTAAATATTTAGGATATGAAATGAAAATGTGCATTGATCTCTTATTTTTAATTGTAAAAACAGGTCAATTGTATTTGCATATGTTAGAAAAATGTAGATATTTTAAACCATAGACTATGGATTTTATTACGTGCATATGTACATATTATGTTGAAAAATATACATATCGCTCCTTTATTGCAACGTAGTCATATCTCAAAAAAAATCAAACTTAGCAAAACGCAATTCAAGTTTTAAAAGTGTAAACAATGCTATCTCATTGCGTAATATATATTCGCTATAATATCGGTTGAAATTGAGATATAAGGCAAACATTTTTTTACATATATAAAAATTCCTTCAAGGAGTTATTTTGTTTAAGCAACTTAAAATTTTTGATTTTTCGAGATATGACTACGTTGCAATAAAGGAGCGATATGTACATACATATAAATGTTTGAAGAATTTTTGAATTGTAGCAATAATGATTTTCTTATTTGCAAAAATGTAATATTAAAACCAGGTAGGTAGGTACATATATCCCGTCCTTTTTTGTTAGAAACATATGTATGTATGTATGTATGTATGTATGTATGTATGTATGTATGTATGTATGTATGTATGTATGTATGTATGTACATATGTATAGTTAATATAAAAACTTTAAGAAAGGCTGTCATTTTTTAAATATCGAGAAGTTGCTATTTAAGTAAAAGTGTGAATAAAGTTTTCTTAAAAAAATATTTTTTGTTGCACATACAATTTAAATAGTTTTTAAACATTTATATATGTACATTAGATTGGAACATTGGTATATGGCAGAAAATAAATGTTTGTTTTAAACGTTCAAATAGTGATAAAAATTTGTCTTTTTATGTGAGAAGTTATTTTACAAAGTTTTATTGTGATTGAACCACATCTTGAGGTGCCGCAGAAGCCTTGAACATATTTTTTCTCTTTAAATCTGATATAGTTTTTTATATAGTAGTTTATTTTTTTTTATTGGTGGTTTTTTATATTTATCATTATTTTAATTTTATTAAAACTAATCCTAAAATAATTCAAAACATAAAAAAATTGCTATCCATCGTCATTTTATAACCTTTTTTCACGTTTTAATACCTAAATGGTGTATAAAAACATGAAATACATTTTTTTAACTTACATACGTTTTTTTCTTTGTAGTAGTAAGACTAAAACTATTTAATGTACTTAGCATGGTCCTTATATTTATATAATACAGTTTTTGCAGATCGAAAAAAAATTTAAATTTGAATAATTTCAATAAATGTGGATCTGCGGCATTTGGATTTGCGGCACCTCTTACCCTACTTCAATCTTCTTTAAACTTTAGAATTGACTTAACAATAGCAAATGGCAACTTTTTATCACTATTTCATATTGAAATTGAAAAAAATATTTTTTGTTCCACCCTAATGTACATACACACGAGTACGTACATATAAATATTTCTAAACATACCTAGGTAACAAAATCCCTTTGATATATATTTCTATAAAATATCTATTTTCATTATCATTTTCCTAGCATATGCAAATACATTTGACCTGCTCTCATGTTTTTACAATTAAGAATAAGAAGAGATCAATGCACATTTTCACATCCTAAATATTTACAATTATATGTACATAACGCACATACATATATGTATAAGTATATGTAGGTAAGAACATATGTACATACATTTTATATATTCGTTTCACACTTCGTACAAACTTAATATTTAATGTATGGAAAAAAAAGAAGAACGGTGGTGAAAATTTTTTGAAACAAATTTTTGCTTCTTTCATTGACGATGAAAAAGAAAGAAGCTAAATAAAAATTACTTCATGAACAAAGAGATATGAACAGTTTGAAAAGCAAACATCCATTAGTATGAAAAACGTGTGTGTGAAACTTATTTGTGTGCAGTGAATAAACAAACGCAATACAAAATTTCTTTCGTGGACAGTGAAGAAAACAAAAAGGAAATCAACAGTTTCTTCATGAATATGGAAAATGAAAGAAGAGAGAATACGTTCTCTGGTTTAAAGTTAATTTTAAGAGAATTACATCAGTTCCCTTCAGTGTGTGCTTGCGATTTGAAGTCACCAAATTTCTTGCGATTGTGAACTAAAAAACACATGTTTCGGCGTAAATCCGATAAATAGGCCCAAAAAAAATATAAAAATAAAAAGACATTTTATAAATTTATTATTTCAAATAAATAGAGAACTAATTCTCTTCCTTTATTAAATCAAATTTTATAATTACCTTATACTTTAGACAAATAATTATATGTGCAATGCTTCAACTTTAATATGAATTAAAAGAAACAATGCAAATTGGGAGCAGATATTTTTTTCTAACTTATAGTTAAAGGTACTAAAACTTAAATAACAAAATTATATTAATCTATTTTTTTTACCATGAAAAAAAATTAAAAATTATATGTGCAAAAATTTTATTTAATAGATACTCATATTTTTTTAGTTATAAAATAAAAGTATTATATATATTAATAAGAGGTTATGTTACTCATATATCGTGACCAATTTGACACCACGGGGCATTGACTCCACCAGTTTTTTTCAGGACAGACACGTCAATATTGACCCATTCAACCAATACGTCCTTTTTTAGTTGTTTCCAGCTGTCATATAGCTTCAAGATGTATGAATTTTGGCAGAAGGTATTCACCATAGATCCTCGATGGGATAGAGGTCTGGACTTAAAGCAGACCACTCGAGCAAATCAATTTGTCGAAATTTAAAAAACGCCTTTTTCTTCTTCACCATGTGGAACGGTGCATTATCCTGCTGGAGAGTTCAGTTATCGCGTTGTAAATCACCAGCAAAATCAAGGTGTTCGCTTTGTAACAAATCTATGTAGATTTCCGCATTCAATTTCCTATCACAAGGCCTATTTTGGGCTTCCCTAATAAAAAATAAAATACTTCCTGTGTTTTTCTAATAGTTTTTAGGATTTTTAAATTAATTAAATGATAATTTAAAAAGATAGGGCACTATCGAGCCATTTGATTGATTGCATTTTCCAGTTACAATCCAACCAAGCGAAGTCTTTTGAAGAATTGGCAGGCTCGGGCCAGATTTTATTTGGCCAACACAAATTAAATCGAAAAAAATTTCTGCTCCAATTAATAAATCAATTTTTTGTGGCTTATAAAAGCAAGGATCAGCTAATTCTATATTATTAGGAATTTTCAAGCTAGTTGTATTTATTTTGAGATCAAAAAAATTTACCAGAACTACTTCTTACTTTCACTACTTTAATGATGTCCTGTTATTTTTCTTCTTAAAATATTCAGTTTTATTATTATAATTATTATTAAAACTCGGTCTTGAACTCAAAGTTCCGTCAGCAGAAATATGCTGGTACCGTTTGTTCAAGGCGGATTCACAGTCTGACCACAACGGGAGCTTTTCGAAATCAAGCTATTCTTCCCACTTCGATTTGGTCACTGGATCAACGTTGGACATCACTAAATGTATCCCCCCGGGGGTTCCAATTGTCACTGCAGGAATGGCAAATGCTTTGACGCGGTTCACTCGGGGAAAATAGAGGCACCAGACGCTAGGGTTCCTAGAGCCTAAATCTGGAAGAAAAGGTCTGTGATAAAAGTCGCAGGTCCTCTTCGAGGCCCGACCAGTGCCCAAAGGACTGGTACCACGGGAATCGGTGGCCCCACAGAGAGCCTATCCTCTCTGTGACCGGTTATTGGTGAGGTCCCCTTCGGGGGTACACGTGGTGGTTGTGGTTTAAGATCGATTAATGTTTCATTATCAAAAAACGAAACGAATCAACAACGAAACAGCTCTATAAAAATAATTAAAATAAATTACAAGTGTCGAAAAAAATATAAAGAGACTATTTAAAACAACATAATAAGTAACAATACACTTATGCAAAGTAAAGTTTTTATAAAATAAACTGAAATTAAGCATAAATATTAAAAATTAACTCAGTAATGGCTGAGTGTAATAAATGCAAAGGGACGATAAGAGGTGAAAGTGGTATTAAATGTGAGGGTGTGTGTGGTAAAATTTACCATAGTGCCGTAAAATGTTCAGATATTGATCAATATTCAATTGGAATCTTAAATAAACAAAACTTTGTCAGATTTACTTATATGTGAGGATTGTATACATTACATCCATAACATTGATGAGGTGCTGGGTAATATCCAAGATGGAGTTCAAAAAAATAAACAACAATTAAAAGAATATAAAAACGAATTTGAAACATCACTGAAACACAACGAAAATGAAATAAAACAACTTTTGGAGGCAATAGAAAGAAGATATGATGAAAGAATACAAAAACTGAATAATGCTTTTAAAATATGCGAGGATAATATTCAAGAATTTAAAAATTTTAATAAAAGAATAAGCGAGTTTAAAGATAAAAACAATGAAATGTGTAAATCAATAGAAAACAATAACCTAAAAATGTGCAACGAAATAAAGAAAGTTGTAAAAGAAACAAGTGTCAAAACAAACCAAATATCATATGCACAATCAGTAAGAAGCAATATTTCAATGATGCCAGATCCAAATAAAAAAGTCCCACTTATAATAAAGCCCAAAGAAAAGCAGAATGTAGAAAAAACAAAGGAAGAATTAAACAATAAAGTTGATCCTGTGAATCTAAAAATATCAAATGTAGAAAATAGAAAAAATGGAACTTTAGTAATTCAAACTGAAAATGATGAGGAAAGAATAAAAATAAAATCAGCAATTGAAAAGGAAATGAGTGAAGGCTATGAAATAAAAGTTCCACACCCTTTTGAAATGAAAATTGACATAACGGAAATGACTTTTAAATATAATGATAACGAATTGGTGGATAAAATAAAGAAACAAAACAATATTTTACGTGAAAGTGAACTGAATGTTATAAAAATGTATGAATTTAAAAGAAATAATAGAACAGTTTATAATGCTAAATTAAAAATAGATAATGAATCGTATCAGGAAATAATGAAAGAAAAAAGAATTAATATTGGTTGGGAAAAATGCAGGGTATTCGATGGAACAGAGGTTATGCAATGTTTCAAATGTCAGGGATTCAACCACAAATCAAGCGATTGTAAAAATACAGAAATTTGCTTAAAATGCCATGGAGCCCATAGAACAAATGATTGTAATAATGAGAGAATGAATAAATGTATAAACTGTATACGTGTAAATCAAAAATTAAATCTTGGTCTTGATGAGAATCACTTTACAATGTTTAAACAATGTCCTGTGTATCAAAATAAGTTGAATAACAAGAAGAAACAAATGGGATTCAATTTCTAACAACTAAAGAAATGGCGTGGAATATACACTAATGCTCAAGGTTTATTAAATAACTTCAATCAATTGGAAATTGTTGCCCTAAATGAACAACCAGA
This sequence comes from Phasia obesa, assembly GCA_949628195.1. Classification (NCBI taxonomy): domain Eukaryota; kingdom Metazoa; phylum Arthropoda; class Insecta; order Diptera; family Tachinidae; genus Phasia; species Phasia obesa. Next base: position 52,424,824 of record OX451219.1, on the reverse strand, counting down.
ATTTATAATATTATCAGAAACTCATATTACACATGATATTGAAGAAACTGAAACAGCGTTAAATGGATACGAACAAATAATTATCTTGTCAAATTCTAAAAGGACTGGCGGAGTCAGCATTTATTATAAAAAACAGTTTAAAATAAAAAAAATGTTTGAAAAAGTCGAGGATTTTAAATATTGGATAAATGCTTGTATGTTAAGTTACTGTAATACACATTTTATAGTAATGGCGGTTTACAGATCACCAAATTGCAGTGAAGTAGAATTCTGTGAAGTTTTTGAAGAAGTTATAGAGGAAATAAGTGAAAATAATAGTAACATAATAATTGCGGGAGATTTCAATATCGATTGGTCGAAAGATGGAGTATATAAAACCAGAATTAAAAACATGTTAAACGATAATTATTTGAAACAAAAGGTTAACGAATATACTAGAATAACGGAAAGGTCAAAAACATTAATCGATTATGTAATATCAAATATAGAAAATATATCAGTAAAAGTTAATAATGCAAATAAAATATCAGACCATGAGTCAATTGACATTATTTTTGAATGTAAACGTGAAAACCCCAAAAACTCTGAATCAAAAGAAATAGAATATTTTAAATATAATAAGTGGTTGTAAAGAGATGAAATAAGATCAATAATAGGCGTTAATGAGAACATTAACATAAACTGTACTGTTAATCATTTTGACAATTCTATAGAGAGTGCAATTAAAAAATTTACAATAAAAAAGACTATAAAAAACAAGATAAAAACAAATGGTTTAACAGTGAACTTAGACAACTAAAACAGGATAAAATTATAAAACACCAACTTGCTAAAATCGAAAATACGCATGCAGCATGGAATGAATATAAAAATATAAGAAACGTTTATAAAAACATAATAACATATGAAAAAGATAAATATATCAATAATCAAATAAGTAACACCAAAGACCAAAAACAAATGTGGAAAAGAATAAAAGACTTAGTCCTTAAAAAAGAGCAACCTGTGGTAAAATCTGTGATATTTAATCAAATAGAATATAAGGAAAATTATACAATAGCCAATCAGTTTAACAATTATTTTATTGACAGTATTAAAACAATTAGAGATAGTATAGAAAATGTGCAATATATAAACCGAGTACCTGTGATAAGTAAAATTTTTAAATTCCGTGCAATAAATTTACAAGAACTAAAAATAATATGTAAAAATATGAAAAATAAGCCTGATTTTAATAAAGTAACTATAAAGATAATTCTTGATAATTGGGACATAATAGGAAAAACCTTGCTGAAAATAATTAACAAATCTATGGAAACTGGAATCTTTCCAAGCAACTGGAAAGAATCTATGGTGACACCAATTGAAAAAGTAAGAAAAACGCAAAAATGTGAAGAATATCGACCAATAAATACATTAAAAACATGCGAAAAAATAATTGAAAAGGTAGTAAAAGAGCAATTAGAAGAATATATGGAAAATAACAACTTATTCTCAAAGTATCAGTCAGGTTTTCGTAAAAAATATTCATGTGAAACTGCTGTAAATTATGTGATAAACAGATGGAAAAAAATAGAACAGAATAATAAGATAATTGCAATATTTTTAGACTTCAAAAGAGCATTTGAAACAATAGATAGAAATATTCTTCTTAGTAAGCTTTATATGTATGGCATACAAGGTAATGAAAGAGAATGGTTTGAATCTTACCTAAGCGAAAGGACACAAACAACCAAAGTAAATAATATAAAATCAACGTCAATTGGAAGCGAATATGGAGTTCCCCAAGGATCTGTCTTAGGAGCACTGTTATTTATTATATATATTAATGAACTACCGAATATTTTAAACAAATGTGAAATTGTTCTATATGCAGACGACACGTTAATTTTTACTGAAGCCGAAACAGAACAAATATGTCAACAAAATTTAACACAGGATATGATAAATGTAGAAAAATGGTTAAAAATGAATAAACTTAAATTAAATGAATGCAAAACTAAAATAATGGAAATAAATATGAATAGTAATATTATAATAACAATTAATAATAAAGAAATAGAAAAAGTGAAACAGATCAAATACCTCGGTTTTATTATAGACAACACATTAAAATTTAAAGAACACATAGACACATAGATTTTTTAAAAGATTAAGAAATAAAGTAAATATAATAACTGCAATAAACATTTATAATATAATGATTAAACCACATTTTGAATTTGGTTCAACAATAATTTATACATGCTGCACAACTCAACAAATAACAAGATTACAAAAACTTCAAAATAAATCAATGCGCTCAATTTTAAAATGTAACCGTTATGCACCTTTAGATTATATGTTAAATTATTTAAAATGGTTAAATATTCAACAAAGGCTAGAGTTGAACACGCTAATTTTTATCCACAAAATGAAAAGAGGAAATGCACCGCACTATCTATGTGACCAATTAAGTTATGTTGGAGAAGTACAACCGTACAGTCTTAGAAATGGGTCAGATTTTAGATTACAAAGAGCAAGAACCAACACAATACAAAAAACACTTTTTTACAAAGGCTTAAATTTATTTAACTCATTACCAATTTTTATTAAAAATGAAGAAAATTTTGTATTATTTAAAAGAAATGTTATAAAGTTTATAAGAAACCACAATATGTAATTCTTTTGAAATGTATGATAAACTATAAAGTATTTCAAATACTACTAAATAAATAATAATAATAATGTAGGTATGGTGCAAGGTCGATCAAGTGTGCTGTTGCACTCTCAAAAGACGGAGTTTGGATAGTCTCCAAACCCATAAGCAAGAGGCTGTAATATGGATCTAGGCTTGCCTTGGATAAGGCTTGCCATATTATATAAATTGCTACTCATTGTGATTGTATCACACACAAATTGCGATTGGTGGCAATCGTAAAGTGTTGTTATACTACACAATGGGGGCGCTAGTCTACGCTTATATTTCACTCGGTGGTAAGACCACCGTGAGATTAGGCCAACTAGGCAGGTACTCACGTTAATCTTGTTCCACAATCACTAAATGTATTAAAATGGCATTTGTAATTTTCTTGTCATCACCAATTGATAATAGGGAATCCTATATATAGCAGAAACTGTGTCAATCACGCTTCGCAAAGCAGTAGCCGAAGATTTTGTGATTTCTGGCAAATCAAAAAGTTTGGCAATATTATCAAAAAATATTAAACATTCGTTGTCATAAACCTTTTTTAAGCTGGCTAATGCTTTGGGATAATTTTTTTCTGAAATATGAAAAGCTTTAACTTGTCCCAAAGCATAATCGGGCAAGCATGATATTAAATGATTAAATTTTTCTATGTCTGTCAACGTCGGATTATTGTGGACCAAGTTGTCAAATAAGCTCATAAAGTTCTTGTAATTAGAATACTTTCCACTAAATTTGGGGAGCTTCATATTTTGGAGTCTTGACTGATGTGTTTGAACACTAAATTAAGTTTCAGGCATGTTTGCCTCTCTATTTTTAGCCAAAAGACTTAAAAATATCGCTTTTGTGGTCACACAAACTTCTTCAAGCTCAGCTCTATCGTCATTCTCGGGATCTAAATTATTCACGTCAGACTAAAACTTCATTGCTTGATCAATATACGTCTTTAAAATATCTAGTTCGATGGGATTGAATGAAATTGTCTTAGCCCTAATAGATTGCCGAATCCGAACGATATTTTGTACAACCTTTGCTTTCTTTACCACAATTTTCTCCAAAGTTTCCATTCTGGAAGGAGAATCTTGACGTTTTCTAGTCATTTTAATTTAATTTATGCAAATTATTCCTCAAAGCAAAAGTATAAATTACCAAATTAATTTATTGGTCGAAATACATATATTTAAAAACAAAAAAATTAAAATTGCTTTGGTTTATAAGAATTTAAAATTATATTACTCTCTCGTCGGTTACACAATATTCGGATTTTCTTCTTTTATTCGAAATATTATTATGATCAATTTGTTCCGAAATTAAAAATTTATTTATTCAATTTCTTCGAAAACCACTTAAAACAGCCTTTGGTAAATAAAAATATTTATTTAACCAAGTAAAATCGAATTAAAGTTAATTAGCAAAAGTAATATAAAATAAAAAAACGTTTGTTAGAACACACTAATAATTATTATTTTTCAATTATATGAATAAAAATTTTCGTTGATAGTGTGAACGAACGAACGAATTATTATTTTAAACTTGTATATAAATTAACTTTTCGATGCTAGTGTAAACGCACTACACTGTTAGCAGCTGCTGTATGTAAATTAATGCATGTGGTATAGGAACACACGGAATGAAACACTGATCTTAATAATTTAAAAACAACGAATGAAAGAATAACAGAAAATGCAAATTTAGTATTAATTAATTTATTTAAAATAAACAAAATTAACCTTGCAAATATTTCTGTGTATTAAATAACGAAATTAAAATTATTTTAAATTGATTGAAATGCCGACGGTAAAAGAGAAGTAATAATTTTTCTCTCAATAATAAAGAGAATAAATTATACATATGTATATGTACGAATGTATGTTTATGTTAATAACAATCACGTTATACCATGTTTCCAATACAACTTGAATTACTTCATTCGCTCTTTGAATTACTTTTCTGAATTACCTCGTTTCCACTACACATTCTTAATTCGATTTGACATTTGTTTTTTGTTGTAGAGAAAATTTATTTACAATTATTTTAAATATTTTTTTGTTGACAAATTTTTTATTTGTCGCAGTTGAGCTAGAAGTGACTAACTCCACTTTGTTAAAATCAGTTTTTCTTAATTTATATTTTTAAAAATAAATAGCACAAAGTTTAGGAGGTCTACATCAGAGAACAGATTGAGACCAATCACATTTGCTTAACACTCATGCATTCGTTGCTTTTGTCATGCGTTTCATAGGCAAGAACCGCTAATGATGTTGCTATGTATACAATCATTTTTTGTATTTATTGCCTTTTTTTACACTCATAAACAATCACAAAACAATCATACCACTCATTCAGTAATCGATGCTAATTTGTTTTTAAAAAATGGAGTGCGCAGATATAATTTTCCTTAATTGTTAAATATTTTTCTTTTGTCTTTGCAAATTATTGTTACAAATAATTATTAAATTTGTTACTAAAGTCTGTATGAAATTATTATGTAGACTTTTATATATTTAAATAAATAAATAAAAAAAAAATATATTGAATTTATATTTTATTTTTTTATAAAAATATGTACTGTTACGAAAGAAGAATTTATTCATTATAAGCTCTGAACCACAATACTTCCAAACAACAAAAACATTAATGGTTTGTTTTCTTACTGCCTTACAGTTTCGTTGAAAGAAAGAAACAAACAATAAAGAGTAACGCCTTAAACAATCATTCGCATATACACACACACATTAAATAAACACTCATCAGTTAAATACACAGCCACATACATAAATACAAGCATAAACAAATAAACAGCCACATATACAGTTATAAAGAAATAAACAACCACACAAACAGCTATAAAGAAATAAACAAACACACAAACAGAAAACAAGAGCAATAACAATCGAACCTGCCAGATATGTCTGGAATAGAACATTCTGGTGCTTTCAATCACCTATATAAGCGAATCGTGCTGGCGAGTAGTATGGCAGTATTAATTTAAAAGTCAAAGAGTTAAGTTGTCGAATTTTAAGAGTGTTAACAGTTTGTTGTATTTTTGAACAGCGGTGTTAAATAAATAAAGTGATTTACAGTAAAAGTAAGAACAGAGTGTATTTATTTTGCAATTAAAAGAACCCAACGTAAAGTAAAAACGTAACAGTACTTTTAAAATACAAAATCTTTTAAAGCTTTAGAAAATTAAATTTAAAATAATTTAATATACCTATTTAATTTAATATACCTACATGCTAAATATATTTAATGAATTGAAACATTGAAAACATTTTTTGTTTTTGAAATAATTTTTCAGCATTAAGTGGATGATATTTGCGTGCATTAATAATTTGGGAAATCCGCAATTAGTTTTAATAGTTCTTAAAAAATAAATTAAGTAATAAAATTACTTATATTTCATGCTTGAGAAAAACCCCTATAAAAGGGTCTTGTGACAATAAAGGTCATGGGTAAATAAGCCCAGTTGTGTTGTTTGATTTATCTACCTGTTATGCATATACATACATAAGAACTGTCATAAGAACAACCGCAAACATACATAAATGTAAGTATGTATGTTCATAACTATTTTGGAATTCTTGGAATCGTAACAAAACTAATTCAATTATTCATTACCTCAAAATTTTACAAAACCTTTTGTGCGGGAATTTCACAACCATAAAATATTCATATGATACTATTTATTGCTACTTTTTAACTCTATCAAATAAAATTAAACACTTCCGTATTTACTGATGTTAAACAATATGATCTTTTTAGTGGAAAACACCAATAAATTCTCATTCGAATTGTGACCATTCATACCATTCGCTTTCCACTCGTTGCTTTTTGTGAGTATTAGATGACATTTACAGAAGACATGCATGCATGTAAATTCGTTTTACTCCCTTTTCGTGAATTGTGACATGTACTGCTTTTCTCAAATGCTGTAAACTGACAACAAAAGGCTAATTTTTGTGATTGTATTCAAAAGCATAACATAAGGCATTCAAACCGTTCTCTGGTCTACATCCTTCAGTAGAAATAGCGGAAAGAGAAATACAATAATCTACTAAAATTCACATACTTGAGTACTATAAACACCTGTGATCCAACAAAATTATGGGATTTTTCATACAGCAAATACTACATTAGTAAAAAATCTAAAAAGCATTCACTCCAGAATAATCTGTAATGAAATTTTAATATAACTAACCTGTTCTCTAATACATAGTTTAAAAAATTTTACTCTAAATTTCCCATGTAATATGCATTCACGCATTCGATGACAGACTTGAGTTTTTATTACAATGCAATAAAAAAACATTTTTCCATTTTTCATTTTATAGACGATCGAATTTTACTTTTAAATTTAAAATATTTTTTATGATTTTATTTTTTTTGATTTTTTTTAAATTAAATTTTCTTTGCTCTTTTTTTCATTTTGACAACTATTTCGATAAAGTTCTGATAAAAATTAGAGAAGACACTGATTTCTTCGTAATTCAAACTGAATTACGTACAAATGAGATAATTACGTACAAATGTATGACGAATTAAATAATTCAGTTTCTAATTGGGGTTGAATTACAAATGCGAGAGCGAATTACGAATAAAGGCTCTAGTGGAAACATGGCATTAGATTTCACTTTTAAGCAGGGATCGCAAATAATGATTATCCATCACATTTTAAAATAAAAAAATCATTATGTTAGGGATATGCTACATGTATAAGGAGTACACCATTGCAATCGTCTTTAAGGGGAATGTCCGTTCCGCCAATGATTTTTATTTTTTAAGTTTTATTTATTCCTCAGACATCAATGATTACTTGTTGAGTTTTAATTTTCGCTTGGAAAATAAAAATTATTCTCCGAGTTTTATTTTCTGCTCAGAGAATAAAAATTATTGTCTGAGTTTTATTCTTTGCTCGCCATTTAATGATTGATGTTTAAGTTTTATTTTCTGATTAAAGAATAAAAATTACTCTCTGAGTTTTATTTTCTGATTGAAGAATAAAAATTACTTTTAGTTTTAAATTTCACTTAGAAAATAAGGATTACTTTCCAAGTTTTATATTTCGCTTAGAAAATAAAAATTATTTCTTGAGGTTTATTTTTTACTTAAAAATAAAAATTATTTCTTTCTTTTGTTAATTTGGACATATGTAAGTATATAAATAGTACTTTTTGAACATTTTTCCACTTTTTTTAGTTTCGATACTTTTTGAGACGCTCTTTCACGTGATGAAAACTAGAAAGTTCTAACTTGCTTAGAAGTGTACTAATAATGTAGAGAAAGAAGAACCCAAATGAAAGAAAAACAGAATTTTATTGAAAATCCAGAATCAAGATAATAAATGAAATTGAAAAATTTAAAAACAGGATTGAACGCTGCAAAACCGATTTTAACTTGTTTGGCACAAAAAATATTTATTTAGCAGTATTAAGCAGTTTTCTTCGTCGCTATCCTTGTTGAAACTTTTGAACTGACGAAATGCATTGTTTATCTTTTACAGCTAATTTTTCGAAATTTATATTATACAGAAAAATAGCCAACAACACTTAAGTATCGTTAGCGGTTAACTCGTTGAAAATAAAAGATTTTCCAACAAGGATGTAAAAAGCTCTCAAAAAGACACTTAAAGAAATTTGTAAACCGTTACTTTATAAAGAATTCGTACTTATCACTGCCGGCCACCTTGCAACAATAAAGTTGTTGCAAACAAAATCTATATAACAAATAAACAAAGCTTATGGTAAAAGGTAACTATAAAATTCGGAGCCAATAAGGACTCTTTTTAAGTATAAATAATGTACATATGATTTGTTGTTGTTTTTTTATTTCCATTTTTAGGGTTCCGTACACAAAGTGTAAAAACGTAACCCTATTGTTTTCGTTACAATGTCTGTCCGTCTGTCAGCGCCTTTTTATAGAGAGGTGTTATTTACGAATATGTGCTTTTTCCTTCAACTGTAGGAATAATACACTAAAAATATGAAAGAAGTAATTAGAACTTAGTACGCTATATAAACAAGTCTAAAAACTAAACTTAAAAATTAAAGTGTGTTCCGATAGTGTGTGTAAAATTCCTAAGTTTTGAACCATAATAGGTAGACTCTTGAAATCTTCACAGAAGGTGTATAACTGTAGTCACTATAGCAACAAATACTAAAACTTATAGGGTGTTCCTAAAGTGACGTGTTATTTGCGCTTATATCTTTATTTTTTGAGCTATAGGAGGCAACCACTTAAAATTTGCATACAGTAATTTAATCTATGTTCTCGTTATAAGGAAGTATACAATATTAAACCTAAATATTAAAAGGTGTTCCGATAGTGACTTGATTTGCAGGTATGTATATGGCCTAAGTTTTGAACGATAATAGTTAGACTCTTGAAGTTTTTACAGGAGGTCTATTACTATGGCCACTATAACAAATAGTGAAAATTAAAGGGTGTGCCGACAGTGACGTGATTTGCATAAACATTGACTAATTTTTTAACCATAATAATAGACTCTTGAAATTTTCACAAATGGTGTATTACTATGACCTCTATAAAAACAATAAAAATTTAAAGGGTTTTCCGACAGTGCCGTCTTTTACATGTATAACGACATATTTTTAACAAATAGTGAAAATTAAAGGGTGTTCCGACAGAGACATGATTTGTACGTAAATAGTTTTTTGAACCGTAATAGGTAGACTCTTTAAATGTTTACAGTAGATGTTGTACTTCGGCCGCTGTAACAATTACTAATATCTAAAGGGTGTCCCATCAGTGATATGTTTTACACGTATATTACCTTATTTTTCGAACCGCAATAGGTAGGCGCATGTATATTTCTATAGATAGTGTATTACCAATGGCCGCTATAACAAAAATTGCTAAAATTTAAAGGGTGACTCATAAGACATGAAAAAATTAACAACAAAAATTTATAAAGTTTTACTAAACATAGTACGGAACCCTACGTGTGTGAGTCTATCTCGCACTTGACTAATTTACTTTATATATTTTGAGTAATAAGGGACTCCAAATCATTTTATTGAGTCATGAGGGACTTCTAATAATATAATTTTATTGAGTTATGAAGGACTCCGGATGTTATAAAAGTAAATGAGTCATGAAGAACTCCAGTGGACTGTATAAAAAATGTGTACAAGTTTAATATGTTTTTTTTTTTTATTAAACGTTAAAATAAGGTTTTTTAAGCCATGATGGGCTCCTGTTGCGATGTTGAAAAACAACCTTTAATATGGTGATAGGCCCAAAATAACCTATATTAAGCAAGTGGCAGCTCTGGACTTCAGGACCTAAAACCAGCGCAACATTTCCCGAATGGTTGAAGTTCGGATCAGCTAGCTGTAGAAAAGACTCCAGTAACGCATCCGTGGCCGTTTTAAGAGTTTTAGGCCCCTATTACGGGTTACAACTCAACTCTACTTCGGTTGAATTTTTACAATTTGGTATTATCAATTACAACTCAACTTGTAAAAAATGTTTTAGTTGAATTTAAATTGTGTTACAACTCTGTTGTAGTTTTACCGTTTACAACCCTGTGTTAGTTCGGTTAACAAAAGTTTAAAAAAATTACAACTCATCAGTAGCAGTTTTCTTTAAGTTGTATTTTAGACAACTGAACTGAGTTGAGTTGTAAACCGTAATAGGGGCATTAATTCCACGCATTTCATGAACTCGAGCGGTAATGAACAGGCGCTAAGACGAGTCATGGATGGATTCTATATCCATCTTTGACGTCTTCTTACCGGCATTCTTGAGCTCGTGAAACCAGGTGTTGTGGTCCTTTTTGCAATGTTTGCAAGTTGCAGTACTTTTGCAAGTTGCAGAAACTTTTTCTCAAGTTTCATGTCTCGAAATTTATGGCAGAAGCGAACTGGATGGTTCCTTCCACAAATTTGGCATTTAGAACGTCCTACCGAATTAGGAGCGACCGGTGCCGATCCAGATGCTAGGTCATGCCCTTGAACAACTGAAGCTAAATTCAGAGCATCTCAATCTCAATCGTTTCAACAATAATATTTGTTGGCGGTGGAACAGGCTGAGGTTCCACTATGATCTCTGTTGGATGTGCTAGGAGAATATTGGATGGGCCATGAGGATTTGGCTTCAAATAAATGGCAGCAGCAGTAGCCTGGTTTCCATTGCGTCTTCATAATCCAAAAGACTGTCATCAAATAAATCGGCAATTGCTTGTTTGGCTTTTGTTTGGGTATCCATGATTCTAATAAAAATATAGGTTAGTTTTGAAAGATTGATAAAAGTGATGTGAAATTATTATTGATCATTTAAAACAACAAGTTTGGTAATTGGACGATTTAGTAACCCGTTTTGAGTACGAATAGCAGCGACGCGAACGTGTCCGTTAGTACCACTATTCCTATCTTTCGCGATATTGCAGGCTATTGTTCGTTTTTGACCACAACCAAATCATCACTAACTTCCCTTTGGGGATGTTTCCATTTGTAGCGTATTTGTAGTAATTAAATCATTCAAACTGTTGCCATTGGAAGTTTTATTAGACGCAATGAAAACGACTCTTAGTTTTGTTGTTTTCCTTTCCAGTTTTATCACTGGATGATGTGGTAAATAGCAAGAATTTGTAACAACCAGATCAGTAGTTTCAATTGGTTTTAAATGTTCTAATTCCAAATAATCTTTTCCGTGTGGAGTTGTCGATATCCCATCGGACGCGTCCCCAGGTGGCGGATAGGGGGGCGAGTCGTGTCATATCTCCTGCGATTCACCACCATAATGGTCGCATGATGTATGACGTGGCTCGGGTAGAGCCCGGGCTCTGTGGATTCTGCTATACAGTTGCACAGGGTCTGGGCACTACAAGGTTGGGCTAATCAGCCCGTTTTTCTGGAATCTCTTAGGCATGGAAACCATCCACCCATAATGGTGCCATGTGTTAGAGATCTCAGAATGCTAGTCATCCCCCTGGATACATTGAATAAATGGTTCAGGGGAGTGACTTGCATTTTTAAACGGTCAGCTGATTCAGTTCAACCCGCGGGCCAAAATTGACCCACTTGTAAGATTAAGGTGAAGGTAGCAGTGCCGAGAATCTGAGTGGCTAGTTAGTGGTAAAAGAGGACTAGTCTTTAACAGCTCCCCTCGACGCCAAGGCACGGGTCGGGTGTAAAAATTTAGTTGCCTAGTCCATGTACGCCGTCCCTGCATAGATGGTCTAACCCCTTACGCGCTTACTCGTGGGAACAAAAATGAAGAACTCAAATAAAAACAAAAAGAACAACACAGAAAACGAAAAGAACAATAATAACAAAGAAGAACAAAAAGTTGCTGAAGGTGGGCAGGGGAAACCCTTGCCTGCTGAATGCAGTGGTGTCCCAACAGACCAACATAAACCGGCTGTTGCGGACTACTCAAATGCAGGAGACCAGCAGGGGAAACCTGAGCTGGCCAAATGCAATGAACACCCAGCTACAACTTCAGCTGTGGTTAACTCTAACGAGGTACCTCTCGACTTTTCAGTCGGTACCTCGAAGGCCTATGCTGGTAATAAACCAGCAGTAATCCCTTCTTCGGGTGCCACGGTTAAACCCGTGTGCAACCCTGCGGTAATTCTGCCAGCTGAACCTTCTGCCCAAGCAGCAAGTTCAGCCCAGGCACTCACTTGCGCCCAAACGGCAGTCAATGTAGCCCCCAAAGACCGCAAAAATATGTCCAGAAAGGCCTTCATTGAAGGGCGTGCCGACCAAAGACTGGTAAATTAACTCGGAAGTTTGCCCTCCGAAAAACTTTCAAAGGAAGAAAAATCTTCCCTTGCCTGGGCAAAAGCCCATTTAGCTGCTGCGTACAACCCCAATTTCGATGATGGTCTTTCTACATCGACAGCGCCGAAGAGGCAACGGTCGGGAGAGGAGAACTACCAGCAGCAAAATATCCAACCGGACACCAAACGTCCAAAAACTTCAGGCAGTATTACTCAGTCCAGAGTCGTCAATAGGCCTTACAGTGAGGTTGCTAAAGATCCACTGATTAGGGCTATTATCGACAAAAGCGCTTGTGACGGTGCTATCTCTCGCGAAAAGTGGGAGATGATCCGGATCAAGTTGCTGGAACAATATGCCAAATTTCTTGCCGATGAATCAAGTCAGGTACCCCAAAATGTGGATGCTGGCTGGTTCCAAGGCCATATCAAGCTGCTCTCATGCACAAGTGAGGGTTCAGCTTTTCAACTTAAGCAGGATGTTACGTCCCTAGGGGAAGTGTGGCCAGGTGCGAGATTGGACGTGGTTCCGGTAGGTGAAATCCCTCGCAGACCGAGATCCGTCGCAATTATACCTAGGGAACCTCACGTCCCTGCGACGATTCTGGCGATCATCCGGAGAGGAAATCGTGACCTACCGACCAGCGACTGGAAGGTGGTGAAAGTCTCCGAACCGGTGGGTCTGACCAGAAAGGCGGTTGTCGTCCTTAATAAGGACTCTTTGTCACCACTTCGAAAGAAGCAAGGCAAAATATTTTATGGATACGACAGTATCAAGCTGAGCATCTATCGAGGTGATGACAAAACCAACCCCGAAACCTCCAGCGACAAACTGGTAGGGTCGCAATGTAAAGGCGTGACTGAGTGTATCAGTCTACAAACTACGGTCACAAACGAGGAGGTGAATGACCCCGCGAACTCAGAGACTGCAGAGAGTTCTCAATCAGAATCATGTCTGGTTGGGGAGCTCTTTGAGCGTCTGGGTGTTGCGGAGGACGAAGATGCGCTTCTGGAATCTGATCCAAAAGACATAGACGTCACTGTCATTTATGATCCCGACAACGATGGCGAAGGTGATTCAAATTAACCTTCACCATTCTAAGGCAGCTACTGCTGCATTAATACTTCGCCTTATGAAACGAGGTGAAGATATAGCGTTAGTCCAAGAGCCGTGGATCAGCAGCGGCAAAATATGTGGACTTAACGCACGAGGCTACAAATTGATGTATGCAACAACAGCAGGTAACAAGAACAAAAATATTAGAGCCTGTATTTTAGCTAGAGACCACCTCAATATCTTAATTTTTTCTGATTACTGTGATGAAGATACGGTGACTGCAGTTTTGGAGGATGCAAACTCGGCAGTGTGGATATCCTCCACGTATATACCACATGACCAAGCAGAATCTCCACCCAGCAGCCTGGTTAGCAAAATGGCCAGAGCAGCAAAGGAGAAAGGAGTTCCTTTTGTAATGGGCGCTGACGCAAATGCGTATCACCAAATTTGGGGTAGCTCCTACACAAACTACAGAAGTAAGTGTATCTTTGATTTTATGCTTAAAAACAATCTAGAAATTACGAATAGGGGGTCCGAACCTACCTTTGTTGTATCAAACAGGTAGGAGGTTTGGACATCACGCTAGTTAGCACATACCATGCACTTTTAATCGAGAATTCAAATGTCGCAGATGACTGTTCCTTCTCCGACCACCGTTACCTGGTCTTCTCTATTAGAAGGAAGAAGGGCTCGATCATAGTCTATAAAAATAGACGCAGAACGAATTGGGAGGAACAAAGCGTGTTTCTCACGAACGTAATTACGCATCCCTACGAAATTAGGGACATTAAGCATATTGAAGATGCTGTGAGAACAATCACAGATGCCTTTAAAGACGCAACCGATAGGTCTTGCGGTCCAGACGCTAATCGAAAACCACCATGGTGATCTAAAGAAATAGCCGTATCCCGCAAGATTTGCCGAAGGCTTTTCAAGGATGCAAAGAGGACAGGAAACTGGTCACTCTATAAATCTTCGGTGAATAAGTTCAAAAATCAGGTCAGAAGCGCTAAACGCATGTCATGGAAAGATTTTTGTAGTGGCATTGAAAATTTTTCTGAGACTAACCGACTGCGTAAAATACTGGCCAAAGAAGCGCCTATTCCTGGGTATATCCAAAAGGCAGACGGCACTTCGGCAACCAGTGCACAAGAATCACTGGAAGTTCTAATCTAAACCCACTTTCCAGGATGTCAATCCATTACGGGACGGCAACACAATTCCGTCCAAACTAACCCTGTACCTCATACCGTAATCATTGATGCGGATAGGCTGCAATAGGCAATAAAAAGTTTCCATCCCTATAAGGCTCCAGGGCCGGATGGCATAATTCCCGCTGATCTTCAGAATAATTTGGATCTGGTAACACCTTGGCTTTTAGCTATATATAAAGCCTGTCTATCCTGGTCTTACATTTCAGACCAATGGACAAAGTGCAATGTGATATTTATTCCCAAGGGAGGAAAAGTGTCACATGCGAGAGCAAAGGATTTTAGACCAATAAGTCTAACACCCTTTCTTCTCAAAACACTAGAAAGACTTATCGAAATCCACATACGGATGACAATCGATAGGAATCTCCTTTCTCCGTCCCAACATGCTTACACAAAGGGCAAATCTGTTTAGATGGCGCTGCACTCGCTCGTGGGCTACATAGAGAAGTCCTTGGAGCATAAAAAATATACTATGGTGGCCTTCATAGACATTGAAGGAGCATTTAATAATATTAATTCGATGGCAATAACTCAATCTCTCACAGAGGTTGGGGTTGACCATTCAATCATCAGGTTCATTACAAACCTTTTAGGATATAGGGAAATATCATCCTCATTCGGCTTAGCTGAAGCCACCAAGATAGCAATAAGATGCACCCCTCAAGGCGGGGTCCTGTCTCCATTGCTTTGGAATATAGCAATTAATAAGCTCTTATTAAAATTGGATTCCATGTACTTCAAGACAATTGCCTACGCAGATGATGTGGCGGTTACAATTGCTGGAGCTTATGTTGATACAATGACACAAATATTGGAAAAAGCGTTCAAAGCAATCTGTTCCTGGGGGGATCAGAACGGACTGAGTGTCAATCCATCTAAAACGGAGCTTGTATTATTCTCAAGGAAGTACAAGGTTCCAACCTTCAGACCACCTACATTAAATGGGGTAACACTAAATCTATCTGATAGCGCGAAATTGGGGAATAAGCCCAAGAAATGTGAATTGGCTGCTTGCAACAGTAATGAAACCAATATTATTTTATGGAAAGCCCTAGATATTAGGACAAACGTCTATATTATAGAAAAGGTGTTACGCACTATGGCGATCCTTATAACTGGAGCCATAAAGTCAACACCAACGAAGGCGCTTTTTGCAATACTTAACTGGTTACCGGTAGATCTACTGGTCAGGTATGTGGCACTAAGGATAGCTGTTAGACTAAATGTTGTAGGTGAATGGAACCATCATGGGGACAAGCCAATCTTCTAGGATGTTATTCCTGAACTCTTAGACTACTGCACCCCGTCACCCTTCTTCACACGAAGATTCCACTTTGATTTGACGGAGGGATACTCTCTAACACCTCGAACTTTACTGGTTTACACAGATGGTTCCAAAAGGGGAACGAGAGTATGGAAGTGGAGTCTATATAGAGGAGTTTGGGATCAGAATATGTTTCAGGCTTCCGAATGACTGCAATGTCATACAAGCAGAAATATCTGCTATTATCTGGCTAAAGTACCACAGGATATTAGACACAGATATTAGGATTTGTACTGATAGTAAAGCCGCTATCATGTCCCTAGGTGTGTATAGCACATCAAATCTTGTCCTTGAATGCCGGACATCCTGAAATGTGATGGCGGATAATTCGACAGTCACCCTTAAATGGGTGAGAGGACATGGGACTAATCAAGGCAACTGTGCTGCGGATGAACTAGCCAAGAAGGGAACATTATTGCACGATGATGCCATAGACATCTATTGTGGCATTCCCCTCTCGGCCTGTTTGCACCGCATTAACTTTGCCCTTCACGATATAGCTCAGTCCAGATGGTCCAATGAGTCAACTTGCTCGATTGCAAGGACAATCTGGCCCTCGCTTGACCAAAAGAAAACGGTCTCGATATTTCGGCTGCAGAAAATGCAGATACGCGACTTAATAGCAATAGTCACTGGTCATTGCTTATTTGGAACCCATGCAAGCAGGATGGGTATCCCTTATAATGACTTCTGCAGAAGTTGCCAGGATGATGAAGAGGAGGAAACGGTTGAACACCTTCTCTGTCATTGCCTTGCATTAGAACACTGTCGCCTACAACACTTGGGACGACGATGTTTTGAAAGCCTTTCTTGTGTTTCATCTCGGGAACCAATCAGGATTAACTCCTTTTTAAGGAACTGTGGTTGGTTTTCTAACCCTCTTCCAACTGAAGTGACATAGTTGCTCATCAATGCATATCACGTCCAATAGAGCCTTCACAGCTAACAACTTCCCCGTCTATGACCTTCTACCCACTTCTGTCTCTAAACTTCTTTCTCAGTCTATAATGATCTTTATTCTCTATCTTTTCTGCCTATCTCCCTCTTATCTGCAGGTATCACAAAGGGACCAATATAATGGACCCAAGTGAGCTATTTTTATTCCACTTCTCTTTTCTCCTCCTCTATAAGCTGCCTGCTTAACCTAACCTAAATAATCTTTTAAGACATCATCATACATGGAAGCTTCCATCCTGATAAATTGTTTTAAAGCGCTCGACCTTGATATTCCCAAATTAATTTCATTAGGAAATTCTGGTTTATAAGGTAACGAAACGATATATCTACCTGTAGAATCCCTGCTAGTGGTTTTCTTGTAAATCACCTAGCAAATTTTGTCGAAATGAGACATAATTTTCGTTTTTTGAGTTTCCTCTAATTCCCAAAATCTCAAAAGATTTTGGTTCAAATTATCTTCTTCAGAAAAGGTGACGGCAGTTGAAAAAACGTTAAAAGAATTATTAACTGAAACATCAATGGTACCTGTCAGAATCCATCCAAAAACGGTTTTCTGAGCCATTAAAGATCCAAAAATGTATCTGCGAACTTCACCCAGAATTATTCTAGGGTATAAATCGGCGCCAAGCAAAAGATCAACTGGTCTACACTTGTAGAAATTTATATCCGCCAATTGTATGTTAGATAATTTACTCGTTATATCCGAAGGACAAATAAACGAAGGTAAATTACCCGAAAATGAAGGCAATACAAGAGCAAGAGTTTCTAAATCAATTCCCCTGTTGACTGGTGATCCCACTCGAATCATGCAAATTTTTCTTGAAGTTGAAGAAGCTTCTTTATTGACGCCGGAAATCTTCCGTCTTCCGTCACATTCTACGAATGCGACGCTCTGAAATAAATGAAATGACGCAAACGCTCTGAAATAAATGAAGTCTCCGAAGAAGGGTCAATTAAGGCCCTAGCTGGATACGTAGTATCATGACAAATAATAGAGACCGTTGCGGTTCCTAATAAAACAGACGAATTCTGTGTTACGTGAAAAACTTGACGGTTTAAGTTAGCACGAGCGGTGGCGAAGGCATTTGTTGTTCTACATTCGCAGCAGCTACAATTTGTCTTGAATTCAAATTATTATTAACTGAATTATCGGTAGGCGAATTTCGATGAAGTATAGTGTCTCTGATTACAAATAAAACAATTGTGTTCGCACTTACAATCTTTAATTTCATGTGATTTTAGTAGATGATTAACGCAGCAATGGAATTTTTTCACAGTAGAAAAACGCTCAGATGCTGACATATTTTTGAAACGACGACAAAATCTAAGCAAATGCGTTTGTTTTGGACATAAAATGCAAGTGTTGTGTGAATTTGTGTTAGAAACATGAGATTTCACTTTACGTTCAGCAACTTTTTTATCGGATTCCAAACTTGTAAGATCGCGTATACAATCCAAGGTTTGAATGCGCTCCGTTAAAAACATGTCCAAATCTTTCCACAATGACAAGGCAGTTTTTTCTTTATACTTTGTTACCATAGTGTAACTGTCTGAGATGGTAGCCACTGAATACAGATAAAGACTATAATAGGATCCCAATTCTGCTTTGGAATGTCATAAATTGACATCGCAGTCAAAGAACTATTAATTCCCCTTTGTAGTCTTTAAGGCTGAACTTGTCTCTTTGGCAGCAGATTCTAAACTAAATAAACATTTTGATTATTTACCAACATTCGCGGATTCTCGTATGTATCCTTGAGATTCTTCCATGCTACTTCAAACCCAGATTTGGTAAGCGGACACTTTGATACAATTTCCTTAGCCTCCTTACCGGTTCTTTTAATTAAATAACACAGTCGTTCTATATTACTAAGACGTATATTATTTACATACAAAGCAGTAAAAACATCCCTAAATATAGGCCAGGAAAGATAATCACCATTAAAAATAACTGTATCGCATGGTGGAAGTGGCAAATTGTGATAAAAATTGTCTGATGCCGGGTCAGAAGTCAGAGCCTTTGGCTTCTAATTAGCCTCCAACTCATCACTTTTTATTCTCATTGTTTTTACACAGCGAGCGTAAGTAATGAGAGCGTTCTGGTATATTCCTTCAGTCACTTCAAGAACCTCTGATTTAACTTTCGATGACGACTCGAAATATTCGACACAGTCTTCATACGCACTTTTAATTCATCACTCAAAACCTCTATAGTATATACATACGTGATGATCTTCATCACGAATTTGATTAAAATTATCTTCAAATTTAAAAACGGCAGCTGAAGCGCGGGCAAAAGTTTCAATAGCGTTCGACATATTTATGAATCCGAATCTTAAAACGAAAACCAAAAACTTTCAGAATCTAAGTGAAAGGCAAGAATAAATTCACATAGGCAAATAATCAGATAAAAGATTAAAAACACTGATTAATTTCAAATAGTCAATCGACCAACAGTAGGGTTAACACTTATGTATGAGGAAGAAGAAGAATAATCGACTCGTGAATTTTATTTTATCGGCGATAAAAGATAATCGACGAATTACATAAATAATTTAATAAAACATCACCAATAATATAATTTATATTATTTATATATAATTTTTATGATGATTAAAATACTTTCATATACAAATATATGTGTGTATCATAGATACACACATATATTTGTAGTATAATATCTAGTATAATATATGTGTGTATCATAGATACACACATATATTTGTAGTGCACTAAATTTTGATTAAAATCAGCATTGCACTACCACTAAATCATATTGCAAAAGAAATTATTGCACTATTTTTTTGCAGCTTAATGATAAACTGGAAAGCTTCACTAGCAATCAAAAGAATTTAGTGGTAGTGCAAATGTTTGCACTACCACTCAACGCAGATTTAGTGCAAGAATTCCTCACTCACTCAATTGATTGCAAAATTTTTACTTCCAATCAAAAAAAAAAAAAAAAAAAATCAATTGATTGCAAAATTTTTACTTGCAATCAATAAAAAGCTGCATTTATTCATACTCTCAATAAACTTTCAAAAATTATTGGTCATGAGAATTTTGAAATAAATTCATTTTTTTTTTTTTTTAATATTTTACACCAAAATATAAAAAAGTGATGTAACGTAATGAATTTTTTATTCAGTATTGAAACAAGGTACATAATGGTAACAAATTAATTATTAATACTATATAACAGTTACATAAAAATTTTCAAAGTCAGTTCGAACATTACTAGGTAAGTTAGATTCCTAGATTTTAGTGCAATTGACGAAGTAAATAAAACGAATGTTTAAATCACGAGTCTTCTCATATCTTTTCAACAGTAGAACAAAATGATAGCATATGAATAGAATTAAATACTTCTCTACTGCATTTTGAGACTGAATTGGGTTGTCTTAACAAATATCCAGTAATTAGGCAAATGTTTTTAAAATTCAACACGCATTTGCAATTTTTCTTACAAACGTATTCCCGTACAAATAAATAAATTTATTCCACTATTAACTTGTTGTATTGTATTTTAATTCGAATACAAACAAGAATTATTAGATTAAAAATTTAATTTTACTTTATGGTTGTCTGTCCGCGTAAACAATCCCAACCTTGATAAATTTGGTACCAATGAAAAGCAATAGGTACTGTATAAAACAAATTTTACACAGGGATGGAAATAAAAAAACTGCGCAAATTTTAATAAACTTTAACAATTCACAATAATTTATCCTTGTTTTTCTTTTACCAATTACCACTTGTTGTTTGCTTTTTGATAATAAACACACGTATAACAAATTATTTGTGGCTACAAACAATTTCACTAATGACACTTTTAAATTAATCACTAACCTTACTTTATCGTTGTGAATGGTGAAAATGATGAAGTGTTTAATATTTCAATTAAATAGAGAACTAATTTTCTTCCTTTATTAAATCAAATTTTATAATTACCTTATAAAAGATTACACGTAGTGTTTGCCTTGAATATTCCAAAACGAATAACAATAAGTATGAAAAACAAACTTATATTAGACAGAAAAATAGCCAACACTTAAGTATCGTTAGCGGTTAAGTCGTTGAAAATAAAAGATTTTCCAACCAGGATGTAAAAATGGTCTCAAACTTAAAGAAATTTGTAAACCGTAACTTTATAAAGAATTCGTACTTAAACACCCATCTGCGATTTCAACTCGCATCGCAAATTCTAGGCTAATTGTAATTGTCAGAACATGCCTGATAATATTTTATAGTTAGAAAAACAGAGAATTATGTTTGTTTTTATAATAGAATTGTCTTGTATATGACCATTTTTTATTTACAAATTTCCTTTTAAATATTTTTTTTACAAATATTCTATGTGAATGTTTTTTTCTTACTACCAGTCGCTGTCTGCTTGAATGGTAGTATCTATGTACTCGTATGTAAACACATACATACATATTTGTATAGCAATATTAATCTAATTGGGGATATAACAATTTGCGTTTAGAAAATTAATAGTACAAAATAATATAATAGATAATTAGAGAAAAACTTTGGTTATTAAGCATATAAATTGTGTTTGTTTGTTTCTATATATACATATCTAGTACATACATACATAGTATATGTGAGATTGTGTTGTTTACACGTAAAGAAAAACCATGGTTGTGGTATGGTCACAAGAACCAAATTATGTTCTTTGTAATAAAATATGGTTGCGGTAACTTTCGTCACCATAAGCAATGTTTGGTTAAGATTTCATTTTTAAATGGTTACCAAAATTTCAAGGGTCACCCAAAAATTTTAATGTGGTTTGTGTGTGTACTATATTATCCATAATATAGTAATAAACAAAATATGTTAAGTTTATTCAAATTAAGCCATAAAATGTTTGTTGTGATTTATTGGGTTTGAATGATTTTTGTTTTTTTTTTTTTAAATAATAAAAATTGTGTAAACTATTTTTTTTTGTAAATTTTATATAGTTGTTGAGTTATTATTTACAATATAAAGTGAGTATTTTTTGCTAATTTATGTAACTGAAATCTTTTATAAAAATTATAAATAAAAACATTTTGTTGTAAAAAATGTTCCCATATGACATTGCATAGTTTCTATAATCGTTTAATTTAACCATAATATGTTTATATTACCATGTTTAATAATATAATGGTTTGGTTACATCAACCATATTTTTTCTTTGCGTGTATGGAACTTGTTGTGGAATTTTACTTATGTACATAAATGTAGTGATTGGCAATGTTTTAATATTAATATTTATTTTTTAATTCCATTTTCTTTATTTAATAAATATTACAAATTAATTACTTTAAGATATGGCATTTTATAATGAATCTCCTAAGCGTTTTTGTCTTTATTTTCTCTACAATTTGTTGTTTATTTTGTCTTAAAATGTACTACGGCACCTTTATTTCATTATGACGCACTTTACTTATACTAAATAACTAATTTTACTGTTTTAATTTGTGTTACCGTTTGATTGGCTTATTATTGTTTTATGCTTAGAAAACTAATAAAATGTTTAATATTTTAACTAACATTATTTAATTAACTTATTACTCAATAGTTTAACGTTTTTCGGATTTGGATATTTATATAGAAGATTTATAAGCTGGTATGTATGGAACGCTAGCTGCCGACCAATTCGATCTGTCGATATTTTTTACGCAAATTTGACACAGGGTCGCGATATAAAATGGGATCCAAACGCATATTCGAACGTACAAGTGGCATATAGCTAAAAAAGAAAATAAAAACATATTTAGTTATCTGAAGTTATTACACACGATTAAATGTTATAAAAATGCTTTTTTATTATTTATTTATTACATGAAAATAAACTTATATAAATACAAGACTAATTAGAGCTATTTGATGTTTGGTTTGAAAAACTATGCGAATTTAGTTACTTTTCATTTAATTTTAAGTTGTATTTAAATACAGTTTCAGTTTTTCAGTCTTATTTAAATGTTCTTACCTAATTTTGGTAAAAATATGGTAGCACCACAAAATATCATAACAAATGCAGATAATTTTGCAGAAAACAGCCGTTTAACAAAAAAAAAATTTATTGTTTTTGCAGACAAAAATACAAACAACATAAAAAAATACTTAACATGTACTTAAAAAACAGCAAAATTGTTGAAATACATGTAATATTAATGTTTGTAGAGAAAAGAATCAATATATATTAAATAATTTATGTAAAATAATAAAAATACTGTCAATGGCCACACATTTTTTCATTCATCGACAAACTCAAGCTGATGAAAACATATGGTTATGTGTAAAACTCAAATAGTCTTTAAATGCACAAGAGTGGTCATTTTAGTTTCATTTACCATTCTGTTTCTGGCGTTGACAAGTGCGGACGCGATTTTTTTAAGCTCGTATTAACAAAAAACAAAAACGTATGTACCTTGTGTGAATAATTTCAAACAAAACAAAAAACAAGCCTGTTTTAATACAACAAAGTTGTCTGTTTCTTTCTTTTTTACAACGGCATATTGAATTGCTACTTTGAAATTAAAACAAAAACAATAAGGGCTAATGAGCCAATATTGAATTAAATAAAAACTGAAAATAATTTGTGTATAAATGCTACGCCAGTTATTCGTGCTCAATCGTGTTCATCGCTTTTGTTAAGTGATGACAATAAAACAACTACAAACAAGTCGCCTTCTGAACACAGTATGGACAGATACATAACTGTATTGAAAAGAGGTCGAAGACCTTAATCATCGCAGATTGCACCAATGCCTAAAGTACTTAAGGATAAGGAGGCTAAGTTCCCAAAATAGTTTTGCTATTTTAGATAGCGAAACAAGTAAACCTAAAACGGCACCCAAGTCGTTTAAACCATAGATAACACATGTATAGTCAACTTAAACAAACCTAAGTCTCTTGTCAAAAAACCTAATTCTAAGAATGTATTGGTAGGCAAAATTATATAAGGTTTTTAAAAAAATTTCCCACCAGCACCTAAACTGCACATATTTTTTTACATTCAATTTAAGATGTTTTCAATTAAATATTTCTTTTGTTTTTAAATAAAAATATAATTTTGAAAATTTAATTATTATTAGTCGAACTGTTTATGTATTACATACAATGAAATTTATAATCAAGCTTAAGTTCGTTTTTATTCTCTGTAGGAAAGAATTAATTAAATTACAAATTAGGTGATAATATTAAAGAAAAATTGGGAAAATTTAATTTTTAGACACCAGCACGAGTGGAATGCACATTTTGTAGACAGCCACGTCCGTCATTAGCATTCTATGTAATTCCTATGAAGCGTGGTAACGTTGATGAAACTAAAATTCAATTTAGAGAAGAGAGTAGTTATCGTAAAGCAGTAAACGAGTTTCAAAGCTACAAAAAGAACTTTTATACCTATCAGCTGAAGAGTAGCAAAGGCCTACAGGTAGTTATCAAAGGTGTAGACTCCTATCGCCCCTAAATACAAAAGGGTCACAACTCAAAATTTTCCAAAACTGATTTTTTTCATAAATTAATTCAGAGTACATATATCTCTATCTCTAACTACTGCAAAAATTTCTTTTACATCACTATCTTCTTTAACTGGAAAAATACAGTTATGTCTATTTTTATGTTAAGTGCTTCTGCACATAAACAGTTTTTTGTCTCCTGAAAATTTTAGTATTTTGAGTTGTGACCCTTTTGTATTTAGGGTGCGATATGTTGATCAAGTAGAAAAAAGAGTTGGCCTCCAAAAAGCGGGATTTAAGGTTGAAAGTGTTGACAATCTCAGAAATCGAGATCGTGTCCCTCAATCTCTATTTCGCGTTGCACTGAAACCTAAGGATATTAGATTGAAGAAGAACGAAACACACTCCATTTATAATATTAAATATCTGTTATACCGCAGGATAAGTGTAGAGGAACCACATAAGCGATCAGGACCCGTCCAGTGTTTAAATTGCCAAGAATACGGTCATATAAGGGCTTACTGCAAGTTGTCTCCGGTTTGCGTTGTGTGTGGAGATTTACATTGTTTCTCCCAATGCGACAAACCAAAGGATGACTCGAAGGTTAAAAAATGTAGCAATTGGTCGAAACCACACTGCTAACTACAGAAGATGTCCAGTATTTTGTATGGTAAGGAAGTCAACTCAGAAATTAAATACTCCTGCTAGACAGGCACAATATCGAGCAAATGCTCGTTACCTCCAGTTAGCTCAACCAACAATCCAACATGTTTAATACGCGGATATGTTAAAATCCAATCATATTTCAGCACAAAAAGTGACTCCGATAACCAATTCTACTCCAAATTTGCACCCAGCACATAAAGAACAAACACCATCTGGTAACTATAATCGTCTCGAAGCAAGCATCGCGACATTAGTGCATTCGTTAAACAGTGTTATGAGCTATATGAGCAGCATGATGCAAGAAATGGTTAGCATGCAATCTATTATTTTGCAGGCGGTACTTTAATAACAAATAGCTTTTTTAAAATCAATGGCTATATATTATATGACACTAAAGACCTCCGTGGCAGTGCATGTGGTGGTTCAGCAATACTAATAAAGGCTCGAATTAAGCATCATTTACTGTGTGATTTTTTGTGAGGACTACCTTCAAGCAACAAACATCTGCATTGAAGAATATCATAATTTCTTTGATTTATTCACCTCCTAGATTTCAAATATCAGAGAGTCAATATAGCGACTCACTAGGTCCCTGTTTCATAGCATCAGGCAATTACAACGCTAAACATACGTTTTCGGGATCAAGACTAATTACTCCAAAAGGTCGTGTTTCAAAAATGCGTCTGAATCTGATATCGCGTGGACAACCCACCTATTGGCCTACTAATCGACAAAAAATACCTGATGTTATTGATTTTGGCGTAACTACGGGTATTCCGAGTGAAATGATTAAAGTTGAAGTGACAGTCGAATTATCCTCAGATCATTCACCCGCTATTGTGTATATATGGAACTAGCAAAATATCGTGTCGCCACCTTGCACAAGCAATAATTGGTTGAAATATAGAAAGTATCTCAGTACTCATTGTTCGGAAAACATACCGCTAAGAACACCAGAAGACGTGGACCAGAGTCTAATTGATTTTGATAAAAACCTTAAATCAGCTGCCCAATATGCAACAGTAACCCAACAATCAAATTTGTTTTGTAGATGTCGAACAGCTGAAAAAAGAAAAATTCGAAGAGATTGGCTAAGACAGCTACTAGAATCTCGAAGAGTAGCATCTCTGAAAAATTACTTCGAAGACCTCGACGCAACTGCACAATCAGATTATTCATTATGGCGTGCATATATAAACCTTAAGAGACCGGTCGTACGTAAGTCTCACGTGCGAACTTCTTGTAGAGACTGGGCAAGAAATGATACCGAAAAAGGCAATTTATTTGTTGGACATTTGAAGAAGGTTTTCACCCCAAATGTATGTAGTGATATGGCTGAGTTGCCACCAGTAGAGGCTAGTTCCGTAGTACCTCTAAAATTTGAATTGAGCGATATTGAAAGGGCAATAACGGATTTAAACACCAAAAAAGCCCCTGGCGTTGATAAAACAAGTCACAAGATGTTATTTGAGTTGCGCCGTATAGTTCGCAGAATTATTCTTTTTGTGTTTAATGCCATCTTACGTATTGAGTACTTTCTCACAGAATGGAAGGTCTCTTTGATTACTATAATACCTAAACCAGGAAAAGACCACACAAAAGTAGAATAATTCAGACGTATAAGCCTTTTATTTAACATATCAAAGTTGTTTGAGAGAATATTAATAATTAAGCTGAATCCAATTCTTAGTGCGAAAGGATGTATTCCGAACCACCAATTCGGCTTCAGAAAACATCCAACAAACACACAGATTAGTAAATGTAATTAAAAATACCTTTGAAGAAAAAAATACTGTTCTACGCTTTTTATCTACGTTTCTCAAGCATTTGATAAGGTTTGGCACGAAGGCCTAATATATAAGTTAAAGCTGAACTTGCCCGATAACTCTTAAAAAATTATTTAACGAATCTAAAGTTTTTAATAAAAGAAGGAAACCGTAGTTCCCCAAGGTAGTATTTTGGGTCCAATTTTTTATTTACTGTACACATCAGATATGCCAATTAGCACCCTAGTCCATACATCAACATTTGCAGATGAAACAGCTTTATTAAGTAAAAGTTGTTTAAATAGAAAAATTATTAATGTAATTGATCTTCATGCGTCTATTATTGCGTTCTCAAAAAATTATTTTTATTGAAATGATTTAATGTCTTCATACAATTTCTAACAAGCCACCCCAAATCGACGATGCCATCTTAGTATTTGGTTCCTTTGATCAACTAGAATTCTGCCTTCCTTTCCTTTTTTTAAATTGTTAAAATAATATCTGTTTCCTTGTGGTCTATCAATATTAATTTCTTTATCAGAAATCAGTACTACTAATGTTTGTAGTTGATTATTTGCTTTCCTGGAACTATGAACGGGCATGACTTGAAGATACGA
The DNA here is from genome assembly GCA_949628195.1 of Phasia obesa. Lineage (NCBI taxonomy): Eukaryota > Metazoa > Arthropoda > Insecta > Diptera > Tachinidae > Phasia > Phasia obesa. The sequence goes on along the minus strand of OX451219.1, from coordinate 52,397,338 downwards.
CAAAATATGATTACACTTGCATGACTATCTTTAAGAATTTTCGCTATTTTTTTCCACGCAAAAAAATAATGAAGGTGTTCGTTCAAGAGGAAATTGTAATTTATTTGTTCGAATGCATTTTTAATGTCATCCCTAAATGATAAATTTTGGAATACTGGAAAATGCATTCAATTTTGCTAGTTAATCATGTGTACCTAAGTACATACATACATACATACATACATAGATATGTATGTATAATCGTCGAGCTTTCACTAATCCTAAGCACTCATTTAAATGATTATCAGTTTATTTAAATGTGAACGCATGACGTCCAATGACACGTCAATGTTAAAATAATGCGTTTTTCATCCAAAATGTAAGTGTTGTGTTTTGTCATTTTTTTTTTGCTGGGTAATTAAGCATTGGAACGCATCTGCTTACAACTAAAAATTTATCTGTCATTTGAAAGCATTGTATGATTTTTTTATTTAAACAGTATAACGGTATTAAAGAAAACGGCACTTTTGCGAACAATTCGAAATATTGAAGTATTGATACTGGTATTTGCGCATTAACAGTGTCGATTGTCAACCTTGGAGAAACTTACATATATGTATTTAAAAACAAAACGCTATTAGTAAAAATTGCGTAGAAAATATCACCACTTACCCAAAAACAACTGCAAATGTATTTAAACAACTTTGACGTTGAATAAAATGATCTGGATCATTCCAGGGGGAACGACCGGTTTCACGGTCCTTATACCCTTTACGTTGAGTAACTTTAATTGGGGCCTTTCTTGTAACATGCGAAACAAGAAAGTTCATTAGGATGTCTTCACAATTGGACGATTGCTGCACAGTCTTTAGAAGTAGAAGGGACAACCAATTTGTGTATAAATAATTATAGTAACGATGATAAAAAGCTGCGCCAGTTAAAACAATAGAATAGTAGTTTGTCCACTTCGATGTATAACCCCAAGCGTTCTGAAATAAAAATCATTTAATATAGCATACAAAAAATGCGATTTGTTAAAGCAAGTTGTTTAACAAACTAAATAAAAGTGTGTAGACTGCAATTATGGTGCTTAGTCTGAAATTATGTCAGATGCTTAAACAGCTGGTGCTATGTAACTTCAAATTAAAGTATCTACTTGCAAAATGAAATAATGAAATAAACATCGGGTAAACATTGATGAGTTTTCGATAGTTATTTAAACTGAAACTATAACAGAAGACGTTGTACCTTAATGCAAAATATTACAGATTAGAGAAAGGAGGATGCAATTGCAACTTTAATTGAAGTTGGCGAAGGATTTTTACAGTTCCAACTACGAAAAATATTGTGTAAACTGATAATATTTACAGTAATTCTATTATCAGACAATTTCATTTCATTATGCTTTCCAGAAAAAATATAATGGTATTCAAAAGGAAATGGTGGAAATGCCAAGATTTTGTGAAAACTGTAAAAGAAATTTGGAATTTTCATTGGTGGTAGGCTTTCATTTTAAAATCAAGCGTGTTTCACTTAAATTGAGCCAGTGCAAGATTAGTAGAACTCGTGAATTTATTAGTTTTTTGTCATGTTTTTTATCATTTATTTATTTATCATTTATTTAATCTAAAAATACATATCGCACTTGATCAGCAAGAGCGTATTAACTCAAAATTTTTAAATTTTAACTTTTTTCAAGAAATCAACTAACAACATCAATATCTATCTACTAAAAAAATTTCAACGTATTCTGATTACTCTTTCATCTCAAAACCCACATATAAGACCATTTTCGTGATAGTTTCTGAATACCTTTATATCATAAAAAAGGTATTATTTTGATTTGCCAATAATTGCAATCAATTTAAAAGAAAAACAGTGTTAATTATATTTTCAAATGGAATTTGCTTACTATAATATGTTCGGATTTTTAAATCATCTTAAAGTAAGGGGTGTGCCATTTCGAGGTTCCCCTTTAAAAAAAAAAAAAAAAAACACAGAAAATTCAAATTTAATGGAGAATGTTTATTATCATTTGAAAGAACATTCTTTGGCAGTTATTTTTTGAAGATTATGTCCATCCGGTGAGTCCAATTTTTGATGACTCGTTCGACTGGTAACTGGCGAATGACACGCGTGAAGTCTTCCTCCAAGTTCGAATCGAAGTGGGTTTCTCCGCATAAACTTTAGACTTTACATGTCCTCACAGAAAAAAGACTAACGGTGTGATATCACACGATCTTGGTGGCCAATCGGCCGGCCCAAAACGTGAAATTATGTGCTCACGGAAACGTTTTCTCAATAAATCCATTGATTGATGCGATGTCTGGGAAGTGGCGCCGTCTTGCTGAAACCAAATGTCGCCGATATCACGAGCTTTAATTTCAGGCATCAAATAGTCGGTTATCATGGCGCCATTAACGGTTACATTCGCAGCGGCATAATTTTAAAGAAATATGGACCGATGATCCACCGGCCCACAAACCACACCAAACCGTTGTTTTTTCTGGATGAAGTGGCAGCGCTTTAGGTTGCTCTTCGTCCCAAATGCGCCAATTTTGTTTGTTTACATACCTCATCGCTAAAGAAAATTTGCCTTGTAAACGTCGGATCTTCTTGGAACTTTTCAAGAGCCCATAGAGCGAAGTGATCAAGTCGTTAGTCTTCCCATTATGAAATGCCAAGCAATATTAGACAAAAATAACATGACAGCATGACACGACTCACACGTGATCTGTCAAAAAAGGCTATTGAAGAAAGTACCTCGAAATGGATCACCCTTTATAACAACAAACAGTTTTTTAATTGATACGTTTAAGTAAATTTTTCGTTGCAGATATAACGGCAATTTTTCCACAAGCAGTTCGCCACCACTCTTATTTAGTTTTTCATGTAGGATTAATAAAGTATATTGTCACGTTTTTAATTTACGTTGGATTCTTTTAATTGCAAAAACAAAAACACTCCGTTTTAAATTTTACTGTAAGTACGTTTCTTACTTCTATCAACTACTTTCTGAATTTCTATGTGCGAAATAGTCATTCGAATCAGAGCTGAATGGATCTACAGAGCTATAACTTTTATTGTCACTGTGTATATTCTCTAAGAGACAAAGACACTTAATAGTATTGTTGGTTTGGACTCGTCATATTCAATTTTAATTAAATATTATTTGTTCGTACTATATAAAATGCAATATATTTAAATATTTTCATTATTACTGCAATGAGCAATCAATTACGTTATCAGAAAATATTTATTTTAAAGTAAATCTATTATAAACAAGACATCATAAAAATGGTTATAAGCAAAGAAGGATTTAACTATTTCATAAAAAGAGTCACAATTCACAAAAATGTGAACAATTTTATCATAAAAAGAGTCTCATTTTGAATTAAAATCATAAAGTAAAACAAATTTTATCAACAAAATAGTATCAACTCAAAATACAACCAATTTTAAATAAAACAATTTGATTATTTTTAACTTGAATAAAGGCTTAAATCAAAAAAATACCTTTTTGTTGATATAAAGGTACTTAAGACACTATCACGAAAATGGTCTCATATGCGGGTTTCGAGATGAAAGAATAATCACAATACGAAATTTTTACAGTAGATGGATATTGATGTTGTTGGTTGATTTCTTGCAAAAAGTGAAAATTTAAAAATTTTGAGTTAATACCCTCTTGTTGATCAAGTGCGATATATGTAAGTATATTTACCAACCAATTTATAAAATAAAGGTTTTGGAGCACACAAAATCCTTCTGGTACGTTGTGTTGCCAAATTCAAGTGCAAGAGATTTAAGAACAACTTTCGGGTAAACCGCCGAACGTTTGTTGTAATTTGCAACAAATTGCTAAAATAGCAAAAAAACACAGCAAATTTTGATCGCAATACCATTGCAAAAACGAGTAGCTATCGCTTTAGGTTAGGATCGTTCGAAGAGTATAGAAGAAATTTACAGTTTGTGACCCTGACTTTTACGTGTTTTGCGAAGCGTTTAAATACAAAAAACATCAGATTAAAGTAATAGACCAAAAACGTCAATGTAACGAATTTATCTCAGAAAAAAACTATTTAGTTCTTAAACACTTTTTTAAACTTGCTTAAATAAATGTAAACATTCTTAAAACTTGCTGAAAAAATATGTGTAAACCCAATAATAGCCCATTTCAACCCAAGTTTTAATGTGTTAATTTTTTAGATATGTATGTATTTATATACAAACCTTGGAATCATCCCAGAAATGAGCGCGAGCAGGATACCCGACAATGCGATCGGGGAAGTCTCGCCACACTGTATAGGCAAAGTCTAATTCATCCGTGTTGAGAATGGCATCTTCATCCAATGAAAGTACGGCGTCAGTTTGTATTTCGTCAAAAGGATAAAATCGTTGGGATATGCTGGGACGTTCATAGGTCGATTCAGCATCGTTGTCGATTGGCATGTTGCCATTAGGTGCATTGTGTGCTTTTTTAACATTATTTTTACTATTATTGTGCTGGGAATCTTTACCACCACTTAAGGCACCATCTCTTCCTACATTAACTGCATCTTTTCTAGCAGCACCAGGTGCAGCTACAATGGATTTAGTTTGATATGAGTTAGCTAGAGATATTACATGGAATGGTATATGATATGTTGGAGGCCAACGTTTTTTTGATGGAATCGGACGGTCAGCCGCCCATAAAACAATAATCTATAAACGAAATTAAAACGGTATAGACTCTTTTAGAAATTTAAAACTTTTATAAATTAAACTTACTCTATCTACAAATTGACTCTTTGTTATCGTTTTGACTAGTTTATAAAGTGCATTATTAGGACCTAGAGGTGCACCTATTTGCACATATATAACCGCTGTATAATTGTCTCTGGTTCTCAAATTCATATCATCCAATAAGAAGGGCATAAACCTAAAATCAAAATAAAAATACATCTTGAGTAAGAAAATAATTATAGAACAATTAAAAACACTCGAACGTCCGAATAAAAACTTGTCTATTTTACAATTTTTATCATCAGTGAAATTTTTTCTATTGGTTTCTTTAAAATCTTTAATTATATATTTTGGTTTTTGTTTTAAATGATAAAATCCTAATTTTTTATAAAATATCTATGACTATTCATAATAATTCAGGTATTAAACCTAACAAATTGTTACGTAACAAAGTGGATAATTCAATCTAGCAAAAATTATGACATTGTTTATAATAAAAAAGTTAAAATAATTGAAAAAAATAATGAAAATAGAGAAAATTGTCTTGATTTTATTTTCTCTATTTTCTTTATCTGCTATAATTTTACTTGGCTTTCCTAATATTTCTAATCTTTCTCTTATCTTTTCAATAATACTTAAAGAATTTTTATCATTTAAATAATGTACAGATATATGTATGTATGTATGTATGTATGTATGTATGTATGTATGTATGTATGTATGTATGTATGTATGTATGTATGTATGTATGTATGTATGTATGTATGTATGTATGTATGTATGTATGTATGTATGTATGTATGTATGTATATTTTGTCAGTTTGTGTATGGATTTCTTTTTTGGGTAATAAATACTATCCTCAATGCCTACATATGTGATTTTTATCATTATGGAATTTTTCGAATATAATTAATAGATCTTCTATATCAGAAATATCTTTTATAAATTTAGTACATCCTACAAATTTCATTAATAAATAAAAAGTAACAAAATAACATAAATAAAAAGTAACAAAATAACACACGTCTGTGATAGGGGCTCTCACATTTTTTGCAAAAAAGTCCGATAATCTTTACCTTTAAAACTCAAAAATTACGGGAAAACAATTGTGCACTTTGTGATTATCCCGGGAAATTGAAGTTACCTGTGTTTGGACAAAATTATAATCTGTAATTAATTATATTAATTTAAAAAAAAGAAAAATCACTTAAATTTCACTCAAACTAACAAACGAGACAACTATTGCCGGAAAATAATAACTAAATTTGTAAACAACACCAGCTGTTTCACTTGAACAAATACTGGTTTGTGAAAGTGTTGCCAAACTCAACTAGAGGTACTACTAATTGAGCACGGTATTGCAATAGTAAAAAAAGGCCGTTATTTTTAAAAACATTATTTCCCAGCAAACTTTTTTACCAGATATTCAAAAATAAACATGACTAATACCATAACGACTAGATCTGGTGCATCATCTTCAGCCAAAAGATCCAGAGATCCCGCGGCGGACTCTCCACTTGAAAATGGTGTAAAAACTCCACGTTTGTCTACTGGTGACAGAAGTTTTCTTGTTGCCCTGATACGTGAAAATGAAGCACTAACTGCCCAGAAAATTGATGAATCCATTAAGGACAGTGAAAGGAAACATTTTAGTTATATGAAACGTCTTATAAGTGAAAGTGAAGAGAGGATTCGTGAAGTTGTTGAGACGGAATTTAAAAGTTTCAGGGAAATCTTGAATAATATATCTGAGAGAGTTAGTAATCTTGAGGCCAAATGTTCCCAAATAGATAGCATGAAAGCTGAAATTCAAGACCTTAAGAAGAAAATGCTAACCCATGAAAATTCTGTTGTGGCAAGTAGTATTATAATTTCTGGCGTACCCAAAATGGATAATGAAAATTTACATTGTGTTTTCGAGTCTATCTGCCGAAATTTAAACATCCCCACTCCGAAACTTGAAAATATATATAGACTTCAAAAGATATATAGGAACAACAAACCATACGTGCCAACTGATGAAGTTATTGTTGCAAAACTTCAGTCACCCTTTGAAAAACATTTTTTGCTTAAGTCTATAGCCAAACTTAGGCGTGAAACCAGAACTGCACTAACCTTAAACCATGCTGATATACAAAGCGATCAACCTATTTACATAAATGAAAATCTAACACCACATAACTACAGGATATTCAAAGCTGCTCTGCGTATGAAAAGGGAAAATAAAATTCAGTCGGCCTATACGCTCAGAGGTCTTGTATACATTAAGAAATTTCATAATGATGACCCATTTTTAGTAGAGTTTCAAGAGAATTTAGACCAGCTTTTTCTTTAAGATGATTTGGAGCCGAACAATCTCTCTCATAACTTTTAATGCTACTCTTAATGATATATATAATTTATTAAACATTTATTATTTATCATTTATATCGTGACATGCAAACATTTTTTTAACCTTTTAACTAATTTACTTGTCAAAAAAAAGTTTTTTAATACTTATTGCGTTGCTACACAATTTTTTAGTTATAAATTCTTCAACTAATCAACTTGGTTCCAGGGAAGGTAACTATAATATGGTGCGAATATTTGCAAAACGCTATTCTGGTTTTTCCATCTGTCATATAAATGCACAAAGTTTATATCGAAAAATCGATGAATTTCGCTACATTTTTAAAGACTCTGGTATTGATGCTGTGTGCATCTCAGAAACTTGGTTTAACGAAGCCCATAATAACAAACTGATCGAACTACGAGGTTATAAAATCTTTAGATGTGATCGTGATGGAAATGCTGGAGGAGTGGCAATCTATATTAAAAACCGCATATCGTGTAAGCTTATCTCAAAATTTCAAGCTAAGAATGATGTTGAATACATATTTGCAGAGCTGAATTCAAAGGATGAGAAGTTGTTGCTAGGTAATGTCTACAGATCAAATAATAATATCAAACTTGATTCCCTTGTAACTGAGCTATAATTACATACTGTGGCATACTCTAACATAATAATAACAGGTGATTTCAATAGTAATATACTAACTCAAACTGGATTGAATCTTTGTTCTACTATGGCCTCCTTCAACTTATCTGCTGTAAACAGCTCAACACCAACACACTATACAGCGACCAATTCTACATTGCTTGACATTTTCTTCGTTGATAATAGTAGTAAAGTTCTGCACTACGACCAGTTAGCTGCACCAGTTTACTCCAAGCATGATCTTATCTTTATGTCTTACAATTTTAACGTTGTGCGGTACAATGAAAAGTTTTCCTTTCGAGATTACAATAAAATAGATATGGCATCTCTTGTAGCAGATCTTAGTAATGCTCCGTGGAATGATATTTATTATATCCAATCTGCCAATGATCAAGTAAAGTTACTCAACAGCATCATTTTATCGATATTTAATAAACACGTCCCATTAAAAACAAAATATACAAAACAAAAAATTACACCATGGTTCACAGCGGAGATAAAGCTACTTATAGAAAATCGCGATAATTTATATTACAGATGGAAACGCTACCGCACAAATGAATTGTTTATCAATTTTTTCGAGCTGCAAAAAAGGCAGCTGCCTCCAAAATAAAGCAAGAAAAGTCTTCATATTATAGGAGTAAATTCAACAATGCGATCGACACAAAACAAACTTGGAAGCAAATCCGTGATATTGGCATTATTGGAAAGAAAGTTCATACTAATGAAATAGACGTCAGTTCCCTAAATGAGAAATTTGTGAATATACCTCAACCTCCAGTACTAATGGGTGATTTTTTTGAGGTTAGGATTTTCATGCATTAGTATTTGACAGATCACGTGAGATTTCAGACATGGTGCCAAAGAGAAAGATGCTCAGTATGCTTTGACATTTCATCATGAATAGACTTACTAACGAGCAACGCTTGCAAATCATTGAATTTTATTACCAAAATCAGTGTTCGGTTCGAAATGTTCAAATGTGACAAATTTTGTTCAGCGATGAGGCTCATTTCTGGTTGAATGGCTACGTAAATAAGCAAAATTGCCGCATTTGGAGTGAAGAGCAACCAGAAGCCGTTCAAGAACTGCCCATGCATCCCGAAAAATGCACTGTTTGGTGTGGTTTGTACGCTGGTGGAATCATTGGACCGTATTTTTTCAAAGATGCTGTTGGACGCAACGTTACGGTGAATGGCGATCGCTATCGTTCGATGCTAACAAACTTTTTGTTGCCAAAAATGGAACAACTGAACTTGGTTGACATGTGGTTTCAACAAGATGGCGCTACATGCCACACAGCTCGCGATTCTATGGCCATTTTGAGGGAAAACTTCGGAGAACAATTCATCTCAAGAAATGGACCGGTAAGTTGGCCACCAAGATCATGCGATTTGACGCCTTTAGACTATTTTTTGTGGGGCTACGTCAAGTCTAAAGTCTACAGAAATAAGCCAGCAACTATTCCAGCTTTGGAAGACAACATTTCCGAAGAAATTCGGGCTATTCCGGCCGAAATGCTCGAAAAAGTTGCCCAAAATTGGACTTTCCGAATGGACCACCTAAGACGCAGCCGCGGTCAACATTTAAATGAAATTATCTTCAAAAAGTAAATGTCATGGACCAATCTAACGTTTCAAATAAAGAACCGATGAGATTTTGCAAATTTTATGCGTTTTTAAAAAAAAAAAAGTTCTCAAGCTCTTAAAAAATCACTCGTTACATAGCTTTTATAATACAGATAATCTTGCTGTTACGTCGCCTGAAAATCCGTTTAACGTTATGTGCTTTCACATAAATGAAGTATTTGAAGGTTTCTGGTCAATTAAGTCCAATGCCATTGGGCCAGATGATATTCATCCTAGATTCATAAAAATTATACTCCCATGGATCATAAGTTATGTATATCATATTTTTAATACCATAGTCACCACCAGCACATATCCAACAGAATGGAAGTATGCCAAAGTAATACCAGTGCTAAAATCAGATAAAAAACATAGACCTATATCTATTCTTCCCTATCTCTCTAAAGTCTTCGAGCGGATTTTACATAAACAAATTTCCAAATATATCTACTCAAACGAGCTTTTGACTGATCGGCAATCTGGCTTTAGGCCACATCACAGTTGTATCACAGCCTTAACGGAAGTGGTTGAAAATATCCGTGTTAATCTTGATGACAACAAAATTACCTTCTTAGTTTTGTTAGATCACTCAAAAGCATTCGACACTGTGGATCACAATACATTGATTATGAAACTCAAAAAAATATTTAACTTTTCGTCCACAGCGACAAAGTTAATTAAATCATACCTGACGGATAGATTTCAATCAGTTACAAATAAAGACAGAACATCAAGGCCTTTGCACTTGCCTAGAGCTGTTCCTCAAGGGTCTATACTTGGTCCATTATTGTATTCATTATACGCAAATGATTTACCTGAGCAAATCCAACACTGTCGTATTCGTATGTATGCAGACGATGTTCAAATTTACCTCAGTAGTCCCAAGGATCTTATTCATGAAAAAGTTAACGAACTCAATCAAGATCTTAATAGAGTTATTACCTGGGCCGCTGCCAATGGTTTAGGATTAAATCTAAAGAAATCAAAATGTATTATCATTTGCAAAAAATCCGTATCATTAAGTGATGACATCAATATATACCTGGGAGAGACCAAAATTGATATTGTAACCACTATAAAAAACCTTGGAGTCACATTCAATCGGTCGCTTAACTGGTCCGATTATATTACACAAGCCTGTGGAAGAACATATGGTATGCTCAGAAGTCTATGGCCAAGTCAAAACTACACACCACCGAAAATAAGAATGATGTTAGCAAAGACGTTCCTTATACCCACACTGCTGTATTCATCAGAAATTTTTGCAAGTTGTAATTTAAAGGAAAAAAGAAAGATTAACACTACTTTTAACAATATTACACGTTATGTTTATGGCCTAACACGATTTGAAAGTGTTTCTTCATTCTCAAAACGTATATTTGGAATTACACTCGATAACTACCTGGAACTAAAAAATCTAACTTTTCTACATAAAATTATCACTACGAAGGAGCCTTACCATCTTTATAACAAATTGACTTTTACTACATCACTTAGGAATAATTCAATTAGGACCTTCCAATATCGTGATACAGCATCCTACCAGCAATTCTTCATCTTCACCATACATCTCTGGAACCGTCTTCCCTCATACCTACAATTCACCAGCAACGCATATAAATTTAAAAAACTATTGTTCCAATATTACAATGGTAACAATTAAAATGAACACTAAAATTTTCTTTTCTTTTAATTTTGTCAAAATTGTTCGTATATATATTTATATCTATTTTGTACACAAGCATATATATGTTTATTTGTCTTAATTAAATTGATTATAACTTAACTGATTCTAATACTGTAAATTAAAAGATGTTGCATCTTGTTGTATTAGAAAATCACTCAATAAAAAATACAAATACAAATACAGGTACAGGTATCCCTCGCTTAACGCGGTACTTATACAACGCGTTTTCGATATAACGCGATTTGAAAAATTTCTATACAACGCGAAATTTCTACTTTTATAACGCGAAGTTGAAAATACAAAAAAATTGTTGAAATTATTAAATGAATTATCAAACCCAATACATAGTAGGCTTTGAAATTGTATTAATTTCATAATAGTTTTTGAATTTATATTATATTAAGTATTCGCAGTAGGCTTTGCCTATGTTGACACAACTTTTTCTGTATGTTATATTTTAAATTATTCATCAATAAAACTTTAAATCGTTTAGATGTTTTACGGGTTGTTTTTCATTTCAATATATTAACATTGGTTATGGGCCCAGGCATTTAAAATCTTTAAGAATTTTGTGTTGTATAATTGACTAAATAAGTTTACCAAAAAATATGACGTCGCCATTTCTGCAGATTGAAAAGCTCGATGAAAGGAATTATGATTCCTGGCACGTACACATGAAAAGTGTTTTAATTCATAGTGGATTATGGAAGTATGCAAATGGTCAGTTAAAGTGTGAGCCTGATTGGAACGCAGCACAAAAGGCAGATTGGGTAACTAACGATGAAAAAGCTCTAGCCACTATTGTGTTGAGCATAAAAGGTAATCAGCTAAATTACTTAAAGAAATGTACGAAATCTGCTGAGGCTTGGAACAAGTTAGCTGAAGTGCATAAACCCAAAGGTCCAATACAGAAAGTTATGCTGTTTAAACGTTTGATGAATCTAAAGATGGATGACAATGAAGAAATGACCCATTATTTAAATAAATTCGAAGAAATTATAGAAAGACTAGCTGATATTGGAATTCAGCTTCATGATGAATTAGTAGTAATAATACTATTATCAAGTTTACCGAAACTATATGAGACTTTTATAATAGCAATGGAAACTCGCGATAATTTGCCGTCGTTTCAAGTTTTAAAACTAAAGTTATTGGAAGAAGGTGAACGCCGAAGAAACATTCAGCAAGAAGCCGAAGGATGTGGTATACAACAAGCATACGGAGCGCAATCCAATAGAAATACAAAAATTCGGGTAAAATATGAAGCAAAAACGAATAAAATAATTTCAGGAAAATGCTATACATGCGGTCGTAAAGGTCATTATGCACGAGATTGCCGAATTAAGAAATCAACTGATCAAAAGACATTTGCAATGATAGCAGCAGTAAAGGGCTTCAACCAAAATTTGTGGTATATTGACAGCGGTGCAACATCCCACATGTGCAACAATAAAAATTTATTTGAAAAGCTTGAGGAATGTGACGAAAAAATTTTTCTTGCCGCTAATAAGTGTATAAATGCGATTGGTAAGGGAACAGTTATTCTTCAAGCTGATTGCAAAATAAAACTTGAGAAAGTTTTGTATTGTCCGGAATTGCAAGGTAATTTTATTTCAATCAGCAAGGCAGTTGAAAATGGCTATACAGCTACATTTAATTCCGATGAAGTACAAATAAAAAACAGAGATGGTTATATTGCCGCAAGAGCTTATAAGAGGGAAAATTTATTTGTTTTGTGTGAAAAACACAATCATCGTATTTTTGCAGCAAGTAACAACGATATGCTTTGGCATTATCGTTATGGCCATTTAAATTTTACTGATTTAGCTGAGATAAGCACTAAGAAAATGGTAAATGGTATGAAGGTTTCAAAAAAGATAAAAGAGCATAATTGCAAGTCATGTATGCTAAGTAAGATTCATGTTCGGCCTTTTCCGAAAGCAACAGAACATCGCTCTGCAAATATACTGGACTTAATACATTCCGATGTGTGTGGTCCCATTAATGTTCCTTCAGTTGGTGGTTCTAAATACTTTGTTACATTTATTGATGACAAAACAAGAAGAGTATTCGTATACTTCATGAAAGCAAAAAGCGAAGTTTTTGACAAATTCAAGATATTTAAGCAACAAGTGGAACGTCAAACAGGAAAAAAGATAAAAGCTTTGAGGAGCGATAACGGACGTGAGTATGTAAACAATGTTTTTTGATGTATTTCTGCAGGAACATGGCATTTTACGTCAGTTGACGGTAGCTTATACACCACAACAAAATGGAGTAGCCGAACGTGCCAACCGCACACTAGTTGAGATGTCTCGATCTATGTTAGTTCATGCGCACTTGAATAAGAATCTGTGGGCGGAAGCCGTGGCTACAGCTGTGTATTTAAGAAATCGTTCTCCTACTAAGGCTCTGTCAAATAAAACTCCTTACGAAGCATGGTATGGGTATAAACCAAAAGTGAGCCATTTAAAGGTTTTTGGATCGTACGCAGTAGCCCTAAACAAACAACAAAAGCCAAAGTTTGCTGCAAAAGGTAAAATATATATCATGGTGGGTTATTCCCAAGTTGCCAAGGCGTATAGATTGTATGATAAGAAAACCCAAAAAGTTATTGAGAGACGTGATGTGATATTTGAAGAAAATACTTTCGAAAACAGTGAAAATGACAACAATGTAGACTACAAAGATGATGATTTTTTCATAATTCTTAATAATGAAGGTCAAGGAAGTTCCAATAGTCTACAAGCTCCAATTAATGAACAGATAATCGAAGAAGAAGAAGATGGTTTTAATACTCAAGCTCCAATTAATGAACAGATAATCGAAGAAGAAGAAGATGGTTTTAATACTGCTGATGAAGGCGAGTCAAACGATAATATGGTGGCTAATGAAAAAAGAATGGAAGATACCGATAATCTTGAAGTTCAGACACAAGAGGAAAATTCTAATGATGTAAATACTAGCCGAGAGAAAACAAAAAGAGGACGAGGTCGTCCCAAAATAATTCGAGATGGTATGCCTGGTAGACCTAAAAAACAATATAATATGGTAAATGGTTTATCAACAAAACTTGATTTCATACCCAAAAATGTAAAAGAAGCAATATCTTGCAAAAATTCTATAGAGTGGAGAAATGCTATGCGGACTGAATTTAATACTTTGCAAAGTAACAAAACATGGGATTTGGTTGACTTGCCAGCTGGAAAAAAGGCCATTGGATGCAAATGGGTATATGCAATTAAAACTACAAGCGATGGACATATTGAGCGATATAAAGCAAGACTTGTGGCAAAGGGCTGCAGCCAGAAATACGGTGTTAACTATCACGAAACATTTTCACCAGTTATTCGGCATGCAAATATAAGACTTCTTTTTGCTATAGCTGTAAACAAGGGTATGCATTTGCACCATGTTGATATTGTTAGTGCATATTTAAATGGCGTTCTCAACGAGGAAGTTTATATGCAACAGCCAAATATGTTTGTGGATAAAAAGTATCCAAACAAGGTTTTACGTCTACGAAAATCTCTATACGGTCTTAGGCAGTCTGGTCGAGAGTGGAATGCAAAACTCGATGCATTTCTAAAGAGAATTGGTTTTTCAAGTTGTGACAACGAACCATGTTTGTATAAAACGATGGTTGATAACGAATTAGTTATATTAGCGGTATATGTAGATGATATACTTATAGCATGCAAAGATAAATCAATTATTGGAAGAATTAAACTACAATTATCAACAGAGTTTGATGTCAGTGATAAGGGACCAGTACAGCATTTTCTTGGAATGGAAGTTAGAAGAGATAACGATAAAGGAGATTTAACCGTAAGTAACACCCAGTACATAAAAACTTTATTGAAAAAGTATAATTTGGAACAATGTAAGAAAGTATCAGTTCCACTTGATCCTGGTTTTCAAGTAGCTTGTGCTAAAACCTGCACTAAAACAGATGTGACATCATATCAGACTATAATGGGTGAACTAATGTATTTAGCAATTACAACCCGTCCTGATATTTTACATTCAGTGGCAAAATTATCACAGAGAAACAACGATCCCCATATAGAGCACATGAATGCTGCAAAGAATATTTTAAGGTACTTATCTGGTACTACTGAATTAAAACTTAGCTATAAGTCTAGTGAGGCTGAAATAACTGGATACGCCGATGCGGATTGGGGTGGAAATGGCATGGATAGAAAATCTTATTCAGGATTTATGTTTTATTATGGAAGCTCCTTAGTTTCATGGGAATCAAAGAAGCAGAGTGTGGTCGCATTAAGCACCACGGAGGCGGAGTATATTTCGATGTCAAATGCTGCAAGGGAAGCTATTTATTTAAAAAGATTACTGCTTGAACTTGAATGTGTTGAAGATGTTCCAGTAAAGTTAAATGTAGACAATCAAGGAGCATTAAAACTAGCATCGAACGCAATATTTCACAATCGATGCAAACACATCGATATTAAGTATCATCACATACGTGAAGTTATTAACAATGGGCAGATTAATCTTAAGTATCTTAGTACAAATGAAATGATTGCAGATATTTTAACAAAAAATCTACCTAGAATTAAACATACGAAATTAGTCGAATTAATGCACATGGAATAATATTTTTTGTTGTAATTTTTTCAAAGCACTCAGTATTAGGTTTGAGAAGGAGTGTTGAAATTATTAAATGAATTATCAAACCCAATACATAGTAGGCTTTGAAATTGTATTAATTTCATAATAGTATTTGAATTTATATTATATTAAGTATTCGCAGTAGGCTTTGCCTATGTTGACACAACTTTTTCTGTATGTTATATTTTAAATTATTCATCAATAAAACTTTAAATCGTTTAGATGTTTTACGGGTTGTTTTTCATTTCAATATATTAACAAAAATTAATACATACACACTTGTAATATTAATTTATGTAGGTATATTTATTATAGATGAGAACGGGAAATTCCCCATTTTTTGCTTTCAAAACATGTGTGAGTGTACTTAATGAATACAAATTATCATTTCAGTGCAACTTTCTTGGATATTAGATGTTTAATTAGGAAACAATTTTATTCTAAAATTGGTCTTGTTATAATTAAAAACTAAAAGGTTTAAAATATAAGTTTTTGATAAGGTAAATATATTTTTAAATTTTTAAGTATCAGCAAAAGTTATATTTGTGATCGAAGATAGACTAAATCGATTTCTGTTATTGGTGAAATATTTATTAGAATGTTTATTAGAAAAAAATATGTACAAATTGAAAAAAAACATGCAAAGATTGATAACTGATTTCGCAATGATAAAACTAGTGGAAGAATCACAAGGTCCCATAACTAGTTTTTTGTGCAGTAGCGAAAACTACATATGTAGAAGAAATATCTTCTGATGAAGCTATTGCACGTCCAAGACGCTTTTTACGAAATATAATGTTTGAAACCAGTGAAACAGATTAGTCCTGATCCTGAACAACAATGAAGTTTATTAACAAACTTTTAATTTTTTTCAGTTTATATTAAAATATTATAATACACTAGCTGGCCCGGTCCGCGTTGCTGGCCCTAAGCAAAGATTAGTGTTGTATTACCACGCGATTTAAATTGAGCTTTTACCAAATTTTCGGCCTTTAAATAAAAACCCATGGAATACCTATCATAAAGTTTTTTTTACAGAATAACTTACATATTGTGTATAATCAATCAAAAAAGAAACGCATGTATTTAAGGCAAATTTTAAATTATATTTATTTATTACTTCATCTTAAGGCCAGCGGATAGACAATGTTTTTTGTTTTTTGGAATTGGAGCCGCTTGAATTGGAATGGTAAATCGTTGGAAATCATAGGAATTGAATCTGCCACCGATGATTGTTGCCTCGATTAAATTTGGTGAACAATTTTTGATGGTCAATCTGGTTCCGTTGCATAACTTTGGTGCGTATAAGTTGCGAATAAGAATTACCGGTGATCAAACCTTTAATGTGCGATTGATAATATATTATTTTTAACTTATTGTGCAATATTGCACCTTAGTAAGCGCGAAATATCTTGTGTTATCGAATAATGTAAATATTTTGTAAATAAACCGAAAACTCGAATTTTTGAATGCAACATTTCGAAAGTTTTAAAATTTTGATATTGGATCATTATTAACATAGGTTTTTTGAAAATAGCTTCGGAACTACATAACCGATTTAAGAGTTTAATATCTTGTTTTGAAAAACATGAGAAAACCTTTAACAAAAATAAAATATAAAAAAGCAAAAAAAATAAATATATGTACATATATGTTATTGGTAGCGCAACATGAAAATTGGATTTTACCACGCTCCTCCACCCGCAGACCGAAAATCAAATTTCAGACTTCACAGCTTCACCCGCCTGAAGATTTCCTGAAAATTTCATCATACATACTAACATCCTGTTTTATATATATAGATATGTTAGTTTTTTGAATTTTGTAATATTATGTATTATATTTATTTTGTGTTTTTATTTTATAACAAAGTCTGAATTTTAATTCTGAGCTTAAATATATGTGCGTATGTTATTTAGCATGTATTTTATTAAAAAAAAACCTATTGGAACATAACTCTCAAATTAATATGAAATCTATGACTTATATAACGCGAATTTACATAACGCGAAATTTTTCTCGAGCATAACCGCCGTGTTATACGAGGGATACCTGTATACTTGGAAAATAAAGAACTACAGTTTGTTGTAAATTTTTACATAAATCAATATTATCACAAAAGATTCAAACTGTTCCTTTTATCAGAAATATTTTCTTTAAAATTCTAATAATTATTCTAATAATTATTCTTAAAAATAATTTTCTCTTATATTTATATTGTTATTTTGCATCGCAAAATTACAGTAGAGGAACCACATACACGATCAGGACCCATCCAGTGTCTAAATTGCCAAGAATATGGCCACTCTAGGGCATACTGTAAGTTGCCACTGGATTGCGTTGTTTGTGGCGAGCTACATTGTTCTGCTCAATGCGATAAGTCAAGGGAAGACGCGAAGGTTAAAAAATTTTGCAATTGCGGTGAAAATCACACTGTTAACTACAGAGGCTGTCCAGTTTTTTCTATGGTAAGGAAGTCAACTCAGAAATTAAATACTCCTGCTAAGAAGCCACAATATCGAGCAAATGCTCATTACCCTCAGTTAGCTCAACCAACAACCCAACATGTTCCACACGCGGATATGTTAAAATCCAATCATATTTCAGAACACACATCATCACCGACAACTAATTCTACTCCAAAATTGCACCCAGAACCTAACTATAATCGTCTCAAAGCAAGCATAGAGACATTAGTGTATTCGTTAAACAGTTTTATGAGCTCAAAGAGCAGCATGATGCAAGAAATGGTTCGCATGCAATCTGCAGGCGGTTCTTAACAAACCATGGACTGCTTAAAAATATGTTTCTGGAACTCTAACGGCTTGCGCCAACACAAAAAGTACATCCTTAAGAACCAACAAATTGATGTCATGCTAGTTTCAGAGACTCACTTAACAACAAATAGCTTTTTTAAAATCAATGTCTATATATTAAAGGTTCCCGGGCAGAGCATATGGTGCTGCAGCAATACTAATAAAGGCTCGAATTTAACATTATTTACTGTGTGACTTTTGTGAGGACTACCTTCAAGCAACAAACATTTAATTTTTAACAAAAATGTCAAGAGAACAAATTGGGCGGTACTCTTAGTTTCGGAGTTACGGACCGCTTTAAATTTGTATGTAAATTGGAAAGGTAGTTAAAATTATTATGCAATTAAAATGAAATTAATAAAAATAAATCAGCCAAGTGCGAGTCAGACTCACACACGTATGGTTTCGAACTATGTTCAGTTCAATTTTAAAGATTCAAGCCTATAATTTTTTCACGTCTTATGACGTGCCCTCTAATTTTTAATTATTTTTTCTACTAGAGCATAGTACTAAATACCCTGTGTAAATATCAAGTGTCTGCCTACAATGTTAAGAAGAGAAAGTCAAATTCCGCAACTTTGAGACCTTAAGGGAACACCCCATTATTATTAAATTTATTTTCGTTTCTTCTTGTTACAGTAGATATTGTTAAATATCAGACTTGGGGGATATCAATTACATTTTGTAATTAATACACATGCAATTACTAATTACATGTGATTGTAATTGAAATAGGGACTAAAATCAATTACAATTACTTGTAATTTGTAATTGAAAAATTTCAATTACAATTACATGTAATTAGTAATTGGAAAATTAAATTGCTAATTACATGTAATTGTAAATGTGAAATAAAATGTAAAATTTTAGTTCCCATAAAATTTTCATTCCCCAAAAGGGGAAAATGGCTATCGTGAATTTCATGGGAACGTTTGATCCCGCTATCAATATATAGTAAATGGAAAATAAGGAAGTAGAAAATATTTTTGAAGTTTATATAATTGTTTCTAAATATTATATTTAAAAAGTGAAAATGTTTAGAATTGGTGCGATTATTTTATTACAAGAAGAGGAGATACGAGAACACCAAACACGACGAGCTACGTCGTGCTTTGAGAGATGCATCTAACCCTTTAGAGTTACCCGATACATTGTAAGAGGCTTGATTTTATGAAAAAAAAATCGGTATATTAATTTGGCCACTTTATAAACTTATGGTAAACCAAAGGTGAAAGAGTTCTCTATGCCCTCTACCGACTCTTTCATTCCTATCAACTTGTAAATAAACTGTTCGCTAATTGATAAGCTTTTGGTTTAATTTGGCCCACCTCCTGTTTCCCGTTGACTTTTTAAATTAGCGGCAGCTTTTGACCGGACATAACTTTTTTGGTCTATCCATACCTAATAGAAGTTATACAAAAATCCTCAATATTTAAAATAAAACTACCTTTTTCCATTCCGAGACTCTTTTTATAGGAGTACCAGCGCTATTTAGCTCTTCTACAAGAGAACTCCAAAATGCGCCCACCACATCCTTGGAAACCTTTATAAAACCACATGCTATGGATCTGTTATTTTGCATCCTATTGAGGAGGATGTCGCTTTGTACTTTATTTATTGCTTTCGACCTAAGAAATAATTTTATAATCTAAATATTCAATAAAAAAATATAAATTACTTACATTTTTTATTCAATTCCCTAGAGAAAACAAAATGAACAAACTAAAATGAAATTAGGAAAAAGCTGCTTTGAAAAAGTCGTTCACGATAAGGCGAAAATTTTGAATTTTTGTACATAACATTTCCCAGTGAATTACATATCAGAAAAAGCGAACAGGGAAAAATTATTCACAACTATTCGAAAATATTTGCCACTCTCGCAAAACCCTTTATTTTTAATTTTTATATTTTTGCCATAAATTTACACACTCTGTATATACTCGCGTTTAAAAAATAACAGTCATATTCGCGAAAACTGCATCACTATCGAAATACTCTTTATATTTTAGTAATTATTGTTATAGCTTTATACGAAAATAATATGAGCCTACCTATTGCGGTAAAAAGGCAATATAAGTGAAAAATATGTCCCTGTGCTAACACCGTAATTCACCTCCTGTTAAAATTTCAAGACTCTACCTATTACGGTTCCAGAGATGGAAGGCGCTGACAGACATTGTAGCGAAAACAATTGGGTTACTTTTATCTTTGGGAAACATTTTAGGCGAACAAAAAAATATTTTTTTATGCCCCTATTGCCGTTCTCAACTCAACTAAGTTCGGTCGTCTGTCAGCCAACCCGACTTTGACTCAACCAAATTATTTTTTGGTGTTGAGGAACACAACGATTTTTAGTTGTGTTTGACTCAACTGCTAATAAGCAGTTGTGTATATTTATCGTTTTCGTCAAAAAACTAATACAAAATGGTGAACCGCAATACATTAAAATCAACCAAAATTAAATAAATAATAAATAATAAAATTGTGGAAAGCAGTTTACAGCAGCAACAGAAAATCGTATTGGTGACATTAAAAAAAAAAAAATTTGATTTATGTATATTATAAAAGAAAAAGCTGTCCTGGTGGTATATTCTTTCGTGTGAGTGTGTGAAACAGGAGAAAACATTAAGAAAAGAAAAAAAAAACATCAAATCCTTAAAGAAAAAATAAATACATATACATATACATATAAATAAAATAAAATTTTGAAAAGTTTTGAAAACTTAAACTTTCTCACCAAGAAACGGTATAAAAAACTGAATTAAAAAATAAAAAAATAAAAACTATTGATAAGAAATTTTTTTAATTATTATTAATCGAGCTGTTTATGTACTACATACAATGAAGTTTATAATCAAGCTTAAGTTCGTTTTTATCCTCTCTAAGAAAGAATTAATTAAATTACAAATTAGGTGATAATATTAAAGAAAAATTGGGGAAATTAAATTTTTAGACACCTGAACGAGTGGAATGCACATTTTCTAGACAGCCACGTCCGTCATCAGCACTACTTGTATCTAATCTACTTAGGGTAGTGTTTAGTTATTTAGTTATGATAAGAAATTTTAAAAAAGAAAATAATGAATGAATTGAATGATATACAATAAAAATTTTAAAATACTTTTCTTGGAAGAAAAAAAAAAAAATGAAAATAAAATAAAGAAAAATTAGAAAATAATGAAAAGTAAAACTTATTACAATAAGAAAATATTGAACCGTAAGTAAAAACTGAATTTCAACAATGTTTGGTAAAATATAATTCAACATAAAAAAATTGAACTCATCCTTTATTAAAAAAAAGAAACTATTCTGAGATGATGAAAATGAATTTAAAAAAATAAAAGATAAACTGAAATAAAAATCAATGAACTTAAAAAGATTTTGCCGTGAATAAAATAAATACGACAAAGGAAAAATATAATATTTAAAAAATATAATATTGTGTGTGTGCATGTAAAAAACAAAAAAAAAAAAAAAAACTCAAAAGAATAAACAATTTAAATTAAAAAAAAATATAATCCTAATTAAATTAATCCTGCGACTCATAAGGCACCCCCCAGGATTTCATTACAAAATTAGAAAGATATAATTATATAATGGAAATTGTTTAAAATCAGAAATTTAGAAAACGAAAAGAATTTTAAAAAGAAAATCTTAAAAAAAATTTATGAAAGAACACGATAAAAATAAAAAACTTAGAGAAATCTCCAATAATTCCTCAGATAATAATTTTTATTTCACTAATGTCACCCGGTATGATGTGATCTCTAGTCTGCTGTCAGTAAAGTCCAATGCAATAGGAGTTGATTGCATTGATCCAAAGTTTCTTAAGATTCTCTTGCCACAACTTGCACCCATTATTACGTTTGTTTTTAACAAGATATTAACTACCAACTGTTATCCAAAAATATGGAAACTTGCGAGAATCATTCCAATAAAGAAATCAAACTCTGAGTATAGGCCGATTGCAATCCTACCGTTCGTATCAAAAGTTTTTGAAAGGTTGATTCATAATCAGGTGACTCGATACCTTGAAAATAATAACATTATAACAAATTGTCAATCTGGGTTTCGTAAAGAACACAGCTGTATAACGGCCCTAGTGGATGTTTCGGAAGATATTAGACAACAAGTTGATTGTAGCAATGTTACATTCTTGGTACTTTTGGATCATTCGAAGGCTTTCGACACTGTTGATCATTATATTTTATGTAATAAATTAAAATGTTTTTATAAATTTCCATCGTCTTCTACCGATCTTATATTCTCTTATATAACTGACAGACATCAATTTGTTGATACAGGTGCCTCAAAATCAACCTCTTTGCCTTTGAGTCGAGGTGTCCCACAGGGCTCAATCTTGGGACCTCTACTGTTTTCACTTTATGCTAATGATCTGCCAATCAAACTTCAACATTGTAAAGTTAGATTGTATGCTGACGACGTGCAGCTTTATATAAGCTGTAATATCACATCAGTCGACGCCTGTGTGAGAATTCTAAACAATGAACTGCATCGTGTCTTTGAATGGGCTACCGCTAATGGCCTGGAGATAAAACCAACTAAATCCAAATGTTTGATTATCAAGAAGAATTTATTAAAACTAGATTTTAACCCAGTTTTAATCTTAAATAATCAACCCATCGATATTGTAAACGTTGCTAAAAATCTAGGAATTTACTTTAACAGCACCCTCACTTGGTCTACCCATATTAATTTTGCCTGTGGTCGTGTGTCTGCGATGCTAAGAAATCTTTGGCAAAGTCATTATTGCACTCCCCTAAGAGTTCGCATACTTCTCGCAAAAACATATTTAATGCCAATTTTACTGTATAGGTGTGAACTTTTTGCCAATTGCGATAGTGTTAGCAAAAGAAAGCTTAATGTTACATTCAATACTATAATTCGCTACGTATATAGTTTGAGAAGATTTGATCATGTCTCTTCTTACGTAAACAAACTTTATGACATGTGTCTTGATGACTACTTGAAGCTAAGGATTTTAATCCTACTGCATAAAATAATATACATGCGTCAACCTGAACATCTTTATGAGCGATTGAATTTTTCAACCCTTAAAAAGAGGTAAAAGACTGCTTTGCTTTAGATATAGATCTCAGATATCTACATACATGCCACTTCTTTATTAATGCAATACGACTCTGGAACAATATTCCCCACAGCTCTCAAATCATTAGTAACGCACATCGTTTCAAAAGAAATTTAATTTGTCAATTTTTAAGTTAGTTTTAAGTGATTTTTACTTATGTAACTATGAGAATAATTTTGTTTTTATAATTATGTGTTTTATTGTCTTTTCTGCTACTTTTGTAGACATTCTATATTTGTTTTATATGTTTACACGCAATATTTGACATGTAATTTTGTATGTACTAGTACTGAGTTCTATACTGTAATATGAGACTTAAAGTCTTGTGTATGGGACATTGAAAATTAAATAAATAAAAATAAAAAATAAAATAAATAAAATCTCAAGCATTTTAAATTTTATCAACTTTGATATAAGTGCAGCTGTAAAATAATATTAAAAAAAAAAACTCAAAACTATCAAAAGCAATAATAGTGCGTATATAATAATATATGTATATATTAAAAAACAATCGATACAAAAACTGAAAGTATATAAACTAAATTTAAATTTTATATGTAATATAAACTGTGAAATTGATTATAAAATTTAATATTGTATTTGAAAAAAAAAAGAAATTTTGAATTCAAAAATGATAAAAAACATTGAAGTCTAATGAAACCTAAAAAATAACAAGAAGCTAAGTGATTGTGAAGAAAGGAAATACATATATGAGGAAGTAATATCAATTGTTCCCTTTGAAGACATCATAAAAAGGAAAGTGCATTTCATTAAAATCAATTTCTTTAAAATACTATTTATATTATTATTAAAATAATTATTTTTATTGTTACATTACGTGGTTATTTTTATCTTATAATTGTTATAAATATTTGTTTGTTTATATAAAAATATTGTAAATAGATTAAATAATTATTTAAATTAATTTTTCTTCGCGTTTATACGTGCATATAAATTATATTTTGTTATTTATCGTTAATAAATCAATTTTTTCTTTCTTTTAATTAAAAAAAAAACCTTTTACTTTAGACCCTGTTAAATTTTTGGAACGATTACCAGAATTTTTTGGGGAGAAAAATAATTTATATACATTCATATCCCTTCTTGATAAAATTAATACTTCCCAGCTTTTATTTCTTGATCTGATTAAAAGTAAAATTAAAGGTAAAGCCAAAGCCAAAGAGGTAATTGAAATTAATTTTCATGTGCGATCGTGGCCGGAGATTAAATCAGTTTTGGTGAATTATTTTGGGGAGAATCGAAGTGTAGAAGAGCTTTATGGCCAACTTCGTTCTGTGATTTTCAGTACGAATGTAGTTGAGTTGTATAATGAAATTAAAGAGTTTAAATAATAAGGTAGCTTCGGATTTCGGAGTAGATGTAAATAGTGAGCAGATTGCTAGGAACAATTTGAGAACTTCTCTGGATATTTTTAAACAAAAAATTCCGGAACCAATGAAGACCATACTAGCATGTATGAATCCTGATACTTTTGAGAGTGCAATGAATATCCTTTTTGCATCGGGTTATGCTAACTATGGAAGTAATGGAAGGGAAAATGTTTTTGATTATGGAAATACAAATGATAATTATAATAATAGATTTCAAGATAATAGAAGGTCCTAGCAATACACATCACTATTCAAAAATATATAACAATAAGCCGTTTGTTAGAAGCAAACAATTTCATTCTAATAAATCTTATAATAACAATAGGTATCAACAGAATAATAATTATTTTAAAAATAATCCAAATTATAATCATAATAAGGAGAATTACAGCTATAATTTTAACCCAAATCGTTTCCCAGTGCAACAATATTCTGAACCTATGGATATTAATATGATTCAGAATAGTAATACTGTAAGTAATTTACGAAAAATACTGGTTTCTCAAAATATGTTACAAAATAATTCTTCTTCTGAACTGTTAAACCAAAATATAGTAACACAAAATATTCGTTTTCCACCCTCTCCGGAGAATTGCCGTATATAATAATAAAAGGAAATCTTAAATTTATAGTGGATACTGGTGCAACTCATTCACTTGTAAATCCGGATTTATGTAATCCAAAATGGAGAGTTAGTTCAGCAAAAGTAATCTTGAAAACCGTTTAGAATCAGGTCTTTTCAGACACAATTTATCAAGTACCCATATTTTCTGAGTTAGGTGATATAAATGAGAAAATGAGACTAATAGAACACATCATTGGAAATGATGTGTTACGAATATACAAAGTAAATATTATAAAGAATCATTTTCATCCAACAAAAGTTAATGCAATTTTAATCCAAGATAATTTAATGTATGATGTTTTTAAAGAAACAGTTTTAAAATATTTTCTAACTTCCAACCTAAAAATCGCAAAGTGCAATAGCTGCCTTGATGATTTATTCAAAATGAACATCAGAAAAATAACCATCAAGGTATAGATAAAAATTTTGAGCAATTAAGAAAGAAAATATATCATCCGAAATTAAAATTAAGAATTCAGCAATTTATAAATAATTGTCATATTTGCAATGTAGAAAAGTATGACAGTAAACCAATAAAACAAATATTTAAGTTAACTGAAACCCCTGATAGACCTGGTCAAATAGTACATATAGATATTTTTTATAGCCTTGAAAAAACATTATTTTTAACAGTAATCGATAAATTTTATAAATTTGCACAAGCAATTAAAATTCAAAACAGATCATGGGTAGAATTCAAGAGAGCCCTGATTCAGTATTTGAGTATTGTCGGTAATATTAATAAAATCGTAACTGACAATGAGTTAGGTTTTAAAGCATTACCATTAACTGAATTTTTAAGACAAAACCAAATTGAGATACATTTTACTTCAAATAATAATCACACTTCGAATGCAGATGTAGAACGTCTTCATAACATTTTGAACGAACATATTCGTTTACTCAGACAGGACCCTGAAAAAGATAGTGATACGGTTGAAGAGAAAATTTATAAAGTAATCATGTTTTATAACAACACAATACACTCTACCACAAAATGTAAACCTACTGATTTTCAAAGCGGTTTAATAAAAGCTGAGGATTATCCAAAAATGAAAGAAAGAATTTTGAAATTGAAAGAAAAATCAATTAAAAATTTTAAATCATAATCGAGAAGATTGTGAGATTCAAACTGGGAAGGTGTACTTAAGAAGTAATCGAGGTGGAAAAAATCATGCTAAATTTCGTAAAATTAAAGTAAAAAGATTTGACAGTGACAATGTTGTAACTCAAACAGGTCACAAATATTATAAGTCAGATATTAAAAGGAAGAAAAAATTGCAGCATTGAATTTTTGTAATTGTTGTTAAATTAAAATTTTACCTAAATTATTATATGTATGTCTGTATGTATTCTTATTACTGATTTATGAATCTTTAAACTTAAAAGTGGAATATCAACAAATGTTATTAAAAATATATGTAAGTTATATTTTATTATTTTTGTCAATTTATGTAAATTTTCCTCGGAGCGTCAATCTAATGATGGGGGAGTTATATGTACAACTTAGTCGTACACATATATTATATGTATTAACACTTTTATAGAAACCCTATGTATTTACTCTTATATGAAAACAATATTTTTATTATTAATACTTGTTGATTAAATACTCCTTTGTAAACTATTTTTATTTATCGTAGTATCATAAGAAATTTATTGAGTTTTATGAGAATTGTTTTTAATTCTAAGTTAAAAGTCTAGAATTCAAATGGAATGTTTGTATAATGGTAGTATAATATAATAATTCTTGCAAAAAAAAAAACGACTTCAAAACAGACAAACTTAAAATCATGTTTCTTGAAGACGGTAACTATTGCGACACCCTATAATTTCCGAATTCAAATTTTTTACTAGTTATAGCGGTCGTAGCAATACAGGTTCATTGTAAATTTCAACCGTCTGTCTGTAACGGTTTAAAAGTTTTGTCATATACATCTAATTACATAAACTATTGCGACACCCTGTAATTTATAATTTTAAATATTTATACTTATTATAACAGATATAGTAATGGACATTCTGTCTAATTGTAAGTGTTTATCAATAACTGTTTAAAAGATATGGTCATATATATCAAATGACGTCACCTATTGCGACACCCTTTAAATTAAAATTTTAATATAAATACTTTTTAAAGAGGACTGTGTCATCAGATTCTTTTTAAATTTTAACTTTGTGTCCATATACATCAAATTACATCAACTATTGGGACACCCTTTAATTTCCAATTTTAAATATTTATACTTTTTGTTATACCAGACATAGTAGTGAAAATTCTGTCTATTTTTCAAGTGTTTGTCTATAACGGTTCCAAAGATGAGGACATAGTGGTCAAATTACATCAATAATGGGGACACCCTTTAATTTATAGATCCAAATTTTATACTTGTTGTAATAGCGGACTAAGCAATATAGGTTCTTTGTAAATTTCAACTGTCTATCTATAACAGTTGAAAAGTTTGGCCATATATATTACTTTTACATTAACTATTGGGACACCCTTTAATTTCCAAATTCATATTTTACACTTGTTATTTTGGCGGACTTAGCAATACAAGTTCTTTGTAAATTTCAACTGTCTGTCTATAACGGTTCAAAAGTTTGGCCATATATATATCAAAATAAACCAACTAATGGGACACCCTTTAATTTCTAATTTTAAATATTTATACTTATTATAACAGACATAATAACGAACATTCTGTGCAACTTTCAAGTGTTTGTCTATAACGGTTCAAAAGATAGGAGAATAAAGGTGAAATTAAGTCACCTATGGGGTCACCCTTTAATTTTTAATTTTATTTTTTAATTACTTTTTGTTATTGGGAGCTACAGTGATACGCACTTTTTTTAATTTTATTTTGGTGACCTATAAAGTTCATAATACACGTAAAAAACATGTATGTTGTATGGGGACACCCTTTAATTTTTAAACTTTTGAACTTGTTTTAAAATGGGATCAATCTGTAGCCATAACCTTTCTAATAGTGCAAAAATTTTGAAAAAATCGGTTGAGAAATGACCGAGTTCTGAAGGCACAAACATACAAAAAACACACACAGACGAATTGATAACCTCCTTCTTTTTTTTGAAGTCGGTTAAAAAAGAAATAGAGTTTACAAGTATAAAACAATTTCAAAAAGCTCTATCTCCTATGAAATATAATGTAAAATTAAAAATTTCTCATATTCTATTTCTTTGATAAGTTTGTTTACATAGAAAATTAATAACAATTAAAACTACCGGGTAAATTGATACGAAGAGTACTGATGACGCATGTAGCTGCTTTGCTGGTATCTAATTTTTCTTTATCTCTTTATAATTAAGAACTTAAGCCTAAATAATTAATTTATTAATTCAAAAATAGTTCAAATTAAATTCATATAATTAATAAATAATTCTGAATATTTATTGTATCATTTTATTTTACATGACTTTGTAATAATTTTCGTAAAAAATTCATAAATATCAGGTTATTTATGTGTTTTGTTATTTTACCAGATTTTTTGCAGATTTAAAAAATTTTATCCAGATTTTGCAGACTTTTTTGCCCAATTTTGAAGATTTTATATAGAAATTTTCTGGCAACACTGGTTGTGAACCGCAATAGCGGCATTAATTTTCATTCTTTTTGCCAGAACATAGACAAGAAAATCCTTTAAAAAAACATTTTTTGCTTGATATTTTATAATATTTTTCATTAATTTCAATTTAGTTAGATAGTACTTTCAATTACCATTCCCGTGATACTCATATTATCTCATTCCATTAAAGAGTTGAGATATACAAAACTTTACATACAAAATTTATGGATCCGTAACTTCGAAACTAATTAAAATATATATATATAAAGCATAAAAAACAAACTTTCAAAAATAAATATTTAAAAAAAATTCAAATGTAAAAGAAAACAGGGTTTCGAAGCAACTTTCAAAAAGAATAGGAACAAAAACTCGGCGTTTCTTGCAAGGTGGTTATTTCTTCAATTCATTAACCTCCTAGATTTCAAGTATCAGAGAGTCAGTATAGCAACTTTTTCAAATCACAAGGTCCCTGTTCATCAGGCGACTCCAGAAGACGTAGAACAGAGTCTTATTTATTTTGACCGAAACCTCAAATCAGCTGTTCAACATGAAAAAGCAGCAACTAGGCAGATTTAATAACATTCGTTCTTTAGATGTCGAGCGCCTCTTGACTGAAAAAAGATAACTTCGGAGAGAGTACAGTAACGTATTTAACGTATTTATGCAGTAACTTATTCAATGAAGCTTGAAACACATCAAAATCCGCTGGCCCTAACTTACTAAATCAACTTGGTTACATTCGCCTAAGAAGGAGGGACATTGCATCTCTCGACCAAACATCAGAGGGATGACACGCAAATGACAGCAGCACCCGCGAAACATACAATTTTTTGTCTAGCACTGGCTGGACTTAAGAAGTATATTTATTTTTATTTTAAACAAAAGATATGAGTAATTATTGTTAGTTAAAATATATTGAAGATACAATAAATATATTATGAAAAAATAATATTTATAATTGTTACCTAAAGTAATCATAATTTGATTTGTATAAGTTAATATATTTAAGTTGTGCATTGAGCACACTCTAACATTTTGTTATAAATTCTGTAAGTTTACATATTTAAGTTGTGCCTTGAACACATTTTAACCATTCATAATGCTGTGCACTTTAATTGATTGCACAGTTTTACAGTTCTGCATTTAATCCATTAATTTTGTTTATTTAAAATATTGCACAACTTTAACGTGTCAAATATCCAGACACTGCGTTTGCAATTTTTGTGGGAAGAAAATCAACTGATTGCATGGTTTAACGCGATTGGTTGATGCAATGAAATTTTGATCTGTTGATTGCAAGTTAAGCAAAATTGTCTTTGGCATTGAATTAAAGTTGTTAATAAAATTTGTTCAGTTCAGAATTAGCACTCAAGCCCACATAGTGGGAACAATTAATACAAATAAAACATTAAGAACCTTTGTAAATTAATTAATAACAGATTAAGATCCTTTATCAAATCAATAAATAAAAAAGAACATATTAATAGAAATCGGTTGTAGTTTTATTGGTGAACAGATAAATTTCAAAAAATAACAATAACACTTACTTATATATCGTCACCTAAAATGCAAACGGCCCTAACTAACAAAAAATTCAAAATCGACTTTTTCATTAATTCCGATAAAGTATATCAAAACAAAGGTTCACTAACAAATTTAGGCTCCTACGTCCAAAATTAGCAATTTTATTATCAAAAAACAAACGGGCCTATCTACAAGAGTAATTATATGATAAACGCAAAGAGACCTAAGTAAAGGTTTTTATAATATACAATGTATACAATATGGTCAACTGTCAAAACACCATAATGTTTTATTATTTAATTAAACAAAATATAAAAAAAGTTGTATCTTAAAGGTGTTGTATTTATTATTTATTAAAAAAAAATAAAAGACATAATGTCAGATATAGAAATGAAGGTTGCGTGTAAGTCAAAGTTTTGCGAAAATAGTTCAACCCGACATTGTTCCCATTTTACCGAAGCAATCCGTAAAGGCATTTTTGACTCATTTTGGAAAATGTCGTGGGATAACAAAAAGATTTATGTCCAAAGCCTCGTTGAATGTTCGCAAAGGCAGCGGATTACTGTTGAGAACTCTAAGCGATTGATCACAAAATACGACATAAATCGTATACAAGTACGTAGACAAATGTTCTTGTCCACATTGGGTTTATCGGAAAAAATGATACGACCATGGGTAGGTACCACTTATTCCAATTCTGTTCAAATAGTTTCTGGAAAAACAACAGATAAGGAAGAGCAAGAGAGCACTATATGATAAAAAAATAAGCTATTTACGAATACGGTTAGAAGATTTGCTAAAGTTAGACTGTCACTATCGTCGGCAATATACCAAAAAGATATATTTTGAAGGAGACTTTAAAAGTTATAAAGAGATACGATCTTTATTGTAACTCTTGTAATGAGAATAAAGAAAATGACATTAGATATGTATCATTTCCAAATTTTATGAAACTATTTAAAACCTCAAATTATGCTCTATTTAAACCTCGAAATGATCAGTGTGACTTATGTTTGTCTTATAAGGCAAATAACCTGTCACAAGAGCGGTTTGAAAAGCATCGAAATGAAATTCACAAAATGAGATCTGATAAAGAAAATGATATTGAAAATGCAAAATCTGGATTGTGCTTATTATTTTGCATAGATATGCAAGCTGTAAAGCTATTACCTCAATCCAAAGCTAACTCGTCATATTATAAAATGAAACTACAAGTTCATAACTTCACCATTTATAATATAGTTAATCATGATTCAGATAATTATATTTTCGTAGTTTATCCTTACAGGAATTAACTTTAATTTTTATGAATTGATTTATGTAATATACAATACCTATTGTTTTCTTTATATTGTAGTATTAAATGAATTGAAAAATAACATAGATATTTATATTTAAAATAAAGAACCATGTCATAACAAATTAATTTAATATCGTTCCATTAAACAAATTAAAATAATGAATTTTATAATAAAGCTGTTTAAAATTTGTATGTAGTTAGGGCCGTTGGTTTCTGAAAAATATATAACAAAATGACCTAACTAACATAGATCTTTAAATATAGTAAAATTTCACTATATATTATTAGTTATTGATTTGTCAGTTCTTTTTTATTAAGATTGGTAAAAATCTAGCTGATTAAAATTATACTTTTCATTTTAAGTAGTTTTTTGCTTCTCCTGTAAAATTATAAAAATGTTAGATAGGGCAGTTTGCATTTTAGTTGACGATATATATTACGAGTAATAGGTATTTCTGAAATAAAAATATGATCATTTGAATTGTCTACACCACTATGAATTGTAGCTAAATCCAACGTTCTTCTTCTTGTAAAATATTAACTTCTAATCGACTACTACATTAGTTTTTCCTTTAATATATTCTATTTCGAAATCATACTCATTTAATTATATTTTCCATTTTTGTAATTTCATATTTGGTTCTTTTAGGGAATTTAACCAAGTTAAAGGTCAGTGGTCTGTTTGTATGTTATATCTTTTACCAAATAAATATGGTTTGAAATATTAAACTGACCACACAATTGCTAATAATTCTTTTTTAGTCGCGCTATAATTTTGTTCATGTCCATTTTGCGAAAGCACTGCTTCTAAAGCTCCATGGTTAGCTTATGCTGTTAAAAGAAATAATTTATCAACATTCGGATATATTAAAACTCGATTGATACATAATATCATATTTAATTTATTAAAAGATTCAATAAAATCCTGATTATTAGTTTCAACAATTTAATTTTTCTTTAACTTTAAAATAATAGGAAGAGCTATTTGTGTATAGCCTTTAATGAATTTTCTATAATAACCAGTTAATCCTAAAAGTTATCTTGTCTTTAATTGTCTTCGGTTTCGGTTTTTTATTAATGACCTTTATTTTCTCAGGGTTTGTTTTAATACCATCTGAAGAAAAGATGTGGCTCAAATATTCCCATTCACGTTTCATAAAATTGCTTTTATCAACTTGCATTCTCAAATTATATTCTGAAAATTTTCCTTAATGATACAATGTGTTCCGCAAGTGAAGTAGAAAATATCATCCAAATATACACCACAAATATTGTTTTTAAATCATGAAGTACTTCATTCACCATTATTTGAAAATAAGCAGGTGCATTCTTTTATCCGAAAGGCATACGCGTAAATTCATAATGCCCGTATGAGTTGAAAACGTTGTTTTATGTCTTTCTTCTGCTGAAATTGATATTTGATGAAATCCTTTTGGCAAATCTAATGCAGTAAAATATTGTGAATTGCCTAACTCTGTAACAATGTAGAAGACATTTGCAATAGGAAATTTGTTCTCAATTGTCACATCACTTAATTTTCTATAATCCGCTACTACTCGCCATTTTTGTTTTCCAGAGTTGTCCATTTCTTTCGGTACAACCCAAAGGATTAGAAGATTTAGTGATAATATCTGATTCTAGTATCTCATTAACCTTTCCCTCATATATTAGAGGGGTTTTGGCATCATCCGTTATTACTAATTTTTCGTTTAAATCGATTTTCGCATTTAATGGTTTCAGAATGTTACAACCTACAATACCATCAAAGTCATTAAATATATTAGTTTCCAACATTTTAATTTTGCAGTTAGGTAAATTAAATTCCTTGAAAAATGGTATCGAAACTTTCGCCGCTAAGTGAAAATTTGACACATTATTATACATCCATTGAAACGCTTCTATCATTACTATTTTGTGTTTGTCTGCTATTATTTGTATTGAAATTTCTATTAATGATTTCATTACTCTTATATACATATATTATTGTTTTCTCTATGATTATAATAACCACTGTAATTACACTAGTCGTCAACAAAAAAAAAAAAAAAAAAAAACGGGAGCTTGGACCTTATTATTTGATTCAAATGGACTTTTATGTGCTGAATCCAAATCTGTTCACAGATTTTTTCTATCACGTCTAGTTTTCGACATATTCTTATCTTAATAAAATAATGATATTGGAAAAACTTAAAAATATAAATATAGAAAATAGCGAAATACTAGTATTCTTTGATGCTATCTCATTATTTACCAATATCCTAGTTATTATGGCGGTTAAAAATATAATGGCCAAATGGAACGTTATAAAAGAGCAAACGAAAAACAAAGATCCATGTTCTTGAAAATTTTACAATTCTGCCTGATAAATAACAACTATTTTGTTTACAGTGGAAAAATCTTCAACAAAATATTTGGTATGCCGATGGACAATCCTTTGTCAAAAAATCTCATTTATAGAGAATTAAACATAAGCGATAATCAGTTTAATAATAAGAATATTAAACGTATAAAAGAATATCAACGTATATTAAACGTATAAACGTATAAACAATACTAAAATACAATAGTTTCCCTACTAAATTAATTAAACCACTAATTGAAACGACATATGTATAAGAAAATAAAAAGGCAAGAAAATATAATAAAAGTAAAGATGCAAAAATTTTCTACAGAGTGCAATATATACCAGGGCTTACTGATAATAAAAGCATGATGACAACAATAAAAAATGACAAAGTTAGCCTCGCGTACATACCGAACTAAGTTCTTAAAACAATATTCACAAATGTTAAAGCACCAATAAACAAATTACAACAAAACAACATTGTTTACGAAATAGGATGCAATGGAACAAAAGAACAAACTTGTGATCTCATATACATAGGAACAATAAAGAGAACATTACGTACACGAATGAATGAACACAATATGGATATAGAGAGAGGGAAAAAAATTACTGCATTAGTGCAACATATAATGGAGACAGGTCACAAAGCTGATTTTGATCAAATTAAAATATTGGACAAAGAAAAGTTTGAGAAAAAACGTAATTCCCAAAAATTGTATATATAACTAAACATGCAGTTGCTTGTGCAAACCTTTGGCAACACTTGTTATTTTTCGATTCTCTTGCGAGAACAAAATTAACTTGTGTAAAGGCCTGCCAAAAGTGCCGATTTTTCGGCATTTTGCCGATTTTTAATCTAAAAAGTCACAAAATGCCGATTGCCGATTTTTTTTTATCAAAAAATGCAGATTTTATCAAATCAATGGATTTGGAAGTTTATGCTAAAAATTTAATATAATGGGTGATCCATTTCGGGGTTCCTTACTTTTTTAAAGAAAACACAGAAAATTCAAATTTAATGGAGAATGTTTATTATCATTTGAAAGAACATTCTTTGGCATTTATTTTTTGAAGATTATGTCTATCAAATGTTGGCCGTTGCTACGTCCCAGATGGTCCATCCGTTGAGTCCAATTTTCGATGACTCGGTCGAGCATTTAACTGGCGAATGACACGCGTGGTGTTTTCCTCCAAGGCCTAATTCGGGTTTGTCCGCATAAACTTTAGACTTTACATATCCCCACAGGAAAATGTCTAAATGTCGCCGAGATCACGAGCTTCAATTTCAGGTATCAAATAGTCGGTTATCATGGCACGATAACGGTTGCCATTGACAGTTACCTTCGCACTGGCATGTTTAAAGAAATATGGATCGATGATTCCACCGGCCCACAAACCACACCAAACCAAATGGGGCAATTTTGTTTGTTTACATACCCATTGAGCCAAAAATGGGCCTAATCGCTAAACAAACGTCGAAAACGAAATTGTCGGATCTTCTTGTAACTTTTCAAGAGCCTATAGAGCGAAGCGATTCAGGCGTTAGTCTTTCCATTATGAAATGCCAAAAATGCTATTGAAAAAAGTACCTCGAAATGGATCACCCTTTGTACATCTTAAATTTACAATATATACATATGTACAATAAAACAGTAAAAGGACCATTTTTGTACATGAAATATTTTTTGAAAGTTTTGTTGTTGGTGCAGATAATAATCGAAATGGAATACAAAACAGTAATTTTTAGAATTTTTGTCTGCCTGTGTTCGCATCACGTAAATTTTATATATTTTAATAAAATTTTGTGAGCATACCTTAGTATCTTGATTCAAATACAGGATACTTTTTTCCGCAAAAACATCTCATCTCCAAGAAAAAATAGAGAGAAAGTGGTGAAATTACGCAGTTTTACCAATTTAAAGGTATTGCACACTAGACAAAGCCTTTTATTTTTGATAGCATTTACGAAACTCTAGAATAATTTTAAAACTTTATATACATTTAAGACCTGTATCCTGCATATAAAGAAAATACTTGTATGCATAAACCTGAACTCAAGCATTATAAAAGTAATAATCTTAAAATTTAGTGTTTAGTTTTGAAGTAAAATCAAACAAAATATTGTCAGAACGCCCACGACGCACAGTGGTTCAAGATGCCAATCTAGCTGGAAAAAAGTCATAACTTCTCTTCGGAAGCAGCTAGAAGGCTAAAACTTTGGTATTATGTACTTCTTATTGAAAGCATTCCTTGCGAAAAAAGTGGGCGTTGTATGTAAAATGGGCGTGGCAATTTTTAATGGCGTTTTAAGAATATCAAAATGTAACGATTTAGAATATTAATGATTTAATAAAGAAGTGGAGAAAACCCATTTTGGAAATTTTAAAATTCGACTGCATATGCGCAGTCGAACGAGGCTTTCGGGCACAGCTTTTTAATATTAATAATAAATATGAAAAATTTTAAAATAACAAATTCTTTGTAATACATAATTGCGAAATTTTCATTAAAAAGTTTTATTCGAATTTAACATATAACACATATGTACATTCAAAACAACATAATAATATTAATATATAAAAACAATAATCTTTTATTTAAATTATTCTATATCTTCCTGTATGAAAGAATGTAAAAGTAGCGAAATCTCTTCATAATCTAATAGTTCTTCATTTCGAGGGCTAAGAAATGGTTTTGTCGAAAAAGACGAAGTTAATGGATCTGATAACAGAAGCAAATATTTGAAAAGATCTTCCATTGTTGTCTCTCGTGACATCTTTCTAGTGTGATGTTCACGAATAAATCTGAAATCTTTGTTCCGAGACTCAAGCGCATCCTCCGACATCATTCCTATCGGAAGTGCCGCATTTTGAATTATGTCTGCGCCGTGAATCAAAATTTTGTGCACACTCGATGGCATATAGTACCATTCGTACAATTCCACGTATAGTTTCGCAGTATCCATTGCATACTTTCGAAACGCTTCCACATTAATTGCATAACCAGATGACATAGTTCTCAAAATTGTTCCTAGCCTTTTTATTAAACTTTCATTTACTCCTGTTATTTGAGAAGCTAAGGAAGGTTGCTGAAAAAATTTTCTAGCGGTATTACCGTCATTTGAACTTCCCTCTCCTGGCTTTGGAATATCAATAAGCAAATTCATTTCTGATTTCAGAGCATTAAATATCTCTTTTTTTCTTTTATTCTGTGAAGCTTTATCGGACTCACTACGAGCTTGCCATTTTTTAATTTCAATTTTGTAAGATATATGCAACACACATTCCAGGCACCTTATCCACGCATGCAATGTCGATAATCCATATTCGTAAAGGTTGGCCCTTACACTCAAGGCTTTAATTTCATTTAATTTATTCATAGTGGTTGGCGTTGCTCCACAAATACCACATCTTTGAGTAGAGGAATCGCTAAGAATTGAGAAAACCTTGCCATCAATCATTGTCAAATAAAAAACATGTTTAACAATAATTGTGTTATCTTCAATATTAGTGGATGTTGACACTATTGCATCAATTTGATTTTGTATATAATTAGTTTCGCTTTGAATCAAAGATTTTGTTTCCTTTTCAAAAATCAGTTTAATCTGTCTGCAAAAACGTGTAGATGATGGACGTGGGTTTTCCCATACAATATCGTCACCGTACTTTAGCTGCAAAGGCACCAAGCAAATTGCAAACAAATATTGATCTGTGTTGCCGGAATCATTTGAACTAAATTTTTGCTTATAGGTTGAATGTCCACTGCTACCATCACAACCCCACTTATAAATCAAAGTCAATTCCATACAATTAAAGTTTTTTATGACCTCTTTTTGTAACTTTACAATTCTACATGCAGTGTGATCAACTAAGTCCTGCAGAGGCACTTCTGCTATAACATCGGATACTTTTATTCCATTATTTGGGTAACACTTTTGTTTAGCTTCCAAAATTTTATGGTATGATGGATATATGTCCGCGTTACGAATTTTAGCACCAGTACGCATCGCATTATAACTTGCTTTCGTATATTTTCCATCGATAAACAGACGTAATGCTTCTTCATCTGTATATGGTATTGGTTCCTTCGATTGTGCATTAACAATTTTTTTAATCTTAGTTGCTCTTTTTGGAGATTCATTTATGTTTTTTAGAATCGCGGCAGCATCCCTCTTGCCAGATTTATAAAGACTCACGCCAGCAGCGAAAACTAGTTTCTCAGGTGAACATTCACTAACTAAAGCAGACACTTCCAAGCGCTTTCCCTTTTCAGATTTACCTAAAAAATCTGATCGAGGTCTGCCAAAATTTGACGTTGACGGTTGGATCCCTAAATCATATGGAATTTTTAATGCGTTTTCAGAAGGAAGACAAAAAAGTCCATATAACCAAATTTTGTTGGAGTCTTCAAAATGTTTTTTAGATCTTTTTGCTTTTATCCATCTTTCGTTAATTGAATACGTTAATCTCCGTACAGCTAACTTAACTTTATCGCAATAATCTTCCGTTTTAATTTTCTGTAACCCACTCTTAGCAAAAAAATAGCTAATAACAGCATTTGCCTTTTCTTTGCTTTGTATTTCGCCAATCCACACATCATATAGTTCTCTCCGTGTTATGGGTATGTTATCTATTTATGTATATAAAAAGTTTACCGGTCAATAATTGCAGCTAATTTTTTTCTCATCTAAAGTGGACATTACACAGATAAACAGGGCACAATTCATTTCACGGGAATCCACGGGAATCCTATTTAAAAGTTACTCTAAAACCCATAAAATGCTAAATATTTACTTCACAAAATACATATTTCCTCTTACCCATTATTTTACATACAAAACATATAAATTCTACATTTATTTATAATATAGGTAGAACATACCTGACATAATGCAATATAAAAAAAATAAACTCAAAATGTGTTATTGTTTGATGTTACAAACAGTTCAAAAGTGATGTTGTGAATCGACTGGCCTCCTATAACAACAGAGACAATGCAATTGATCATTTTCGAAACATCATAACAAAGCAAATAAAAAAAAAATAAAAAAACCTGGTATACAGTTATGTACAGTGGATAGTTGTCTAACAAATACCAAACAAATTATGTGAATTTTGAAGCACAAAAAAATTGACTTTTTTCCAGCTAGATTGGTATCTTGGACCACTGTGCGACGTTCTGAAACGGTTTGATTTTAAAATTAACTTTAAATCACTAAGTTTAATAAATCTATATGTAATAACGAATAACAAAATTAAGACTTTTTTTGATAACCTTAAGGATTTTACCAATTTCATTGATTGAAGTGAAAAACAAGCGTTAGATTCTGAGTACCGAGAATTGCAATTTCTTGAATTTGTACACAGAATTACTAAGACTGAAACTAATTTATATAATTTCTGAAATAAAGCGAGGAGATTCCGCAAAAGCTTTTAAAATTTCAAAATAATTTATGAAACAAATTATGATTCTGCCACATTAGTCCGCAAATGTTGAGAGAATATTTATTGCTGTCATTAAAAAAAAAAACAAATATCGATGTTCCTTAGAAAATGAAACTTTAGAAGGAATTATTATTAATAAATCCAGTTGTTTTCACATATGAAATACGATTGAGCACAAATGTAAAATTCTGAAATGTATTCCTAACTGCATACGAAAAAATTAACTTATCTATCTTTTTAAAAAATATTGTGTTCATGATATATTTGTAATTGCAGAATAAGCTTAAAGAAACAATATTTTATTAATTTAGGTACAGAAAAGCTTACTCGTCTCAATATTTTTATAAGCTTCTTTACATAATTGTAGAGTTATATTCGCAAATAATGTAATGTAATTTGTAATGTGTGTGTATGTATATGTAATTTGTGGCTAATTTCCACAAAAATGTGCACCTAAAGAAATATGAAGAGCATTGGAGCACATAAACCAGTTTTCCCAGATCTCATAATCCCTATATATATACTATATATGTATGTACATCTTTCCAGAATAGTCAATACAAAATTTAGCACACAACACTACTATGAAGAAACACTGCCTAGGGGAGACTGCATAGCTTGCTCATAGATATTTAATATTAACCACATCTTTTAAGATTGCCCCAGAAGTACCACAAATGACACGCTTAAAGAGATCCTATACTGCAATAACAAGAACTTTTAGATCCGCCAATGAAATTTAAACTATTAATTTGTGGTGTAGTGGCCTAATAGCCCAAAACATTCATTTCTCTATTTGTATAACCTCTTGTGCATACACAAGCCCTGCTTGTGTATGCATTTCATTCCACCTTACGTCTGCATTAAAGGTGTGTTTACATTGAATGTACAAGTCATATGTACTGTCAAAATTGCTATCCATATGGAATTTCATGTGTATGTCAAAATCAGTGTTTTACATATGGTTTATAATTTTTGTGTTCAAACGTACACATGTTACGTACATATGACATAACCTCCTGTTGTTGAAAACAAAAATCAAATCTTTAAAACAGCTGGTCTTCAAAGTGTGGTATAGATGGATTATTTTTTTAAATTATTAGGCTATATAATAAAACTAATAATAGCTTTATTGGGAATTGCTGTAATAAATAAATAAATAATAAATAATAGAAACCCGCTAGTGATGTCAACTATGCAAAGAACTACCGTTTTGTGTTATCATTTGGGAGCTTCTACAACAGTACAGAAATCTATTTATAAGAAAGAAATTATATCAAAACAAAAAATAATTATAATAAATAATACAATAAGTATTAATTAATATCATTTGAACTATATCAGCAACAACTAATGAATAATTTTGATGATGTTAATGTCAATTTATTTTCACTCTTTTTTTACTTGAGAAATATTTTTATCCTAATTCTTATGACAATGACGATGCTACCCAATGGTGTAGCGAAATATCGAATATAAAAATAAATTACAATATTTTTATAAAAAAAGACCTAGAGCGTTAAAACTTAATTATATAATTATAAAAGGAAATAATTAAATTTCTTTAAAATAATTGAGCCGTTGCTTTTGAAAATGAAAGAAATCCATTTTATTATATTTAATGATTTGCATTTGAATGGCGTTAAAAAAATTCACAAGCCGTAATAGACTTATTTTATATTTTTTGTGGTCTTATTGCACGTAAGTTTAATATGCAATAATAGTTATCCATTTTATCTGAAAAAAAGGTTTTGGTATGCGCCAATGTAGTTGTCGCATTTTCAAAGGCCATTTTTTTATGAAAATGTTGATTTTCTTTTACTGGAATGTAATTATAATACCAAAAATATTGAATAGTTTATTTAATTATATATTTTATTTCAATATCATTTCATTCTTCTTTAGTGCAGTAAAACAAAAAACCAAAAAAAAAACTAAAATTATATTTAATTTTAAAGTAAAAAGTGAAAAAAGAAAGAAAGAAAGAAATTACAATAATTATATTTCTTAGGTTACATAGTGAAAATTTTTCACCATAGTTGCAGTATGATTGCTAAATTCCAATAATGCTTCTTAATATATTGCAATATAAAAAATAGTACTATTCAACATGGATTAAAAACATAAAATTATGTTAATTTGTAATAAGATTTAGGTTTTATTCATTTTATTTTCACAAAACGGAGTTCTGTCATTTTCAAAAGCAACGGCTCAATAAAGTAATTTGTAGCAGTTTCGATACCCACAATACCTCAATAGCATTTTTTTTTTGTCCTACGGTCCAAAGTTGTTAATTAGGTAATATTACAGTTTACACAGTTTGCTTTCCGTCTTAAAAAAGATTTAAAAAAAAAATGCACTATAGTAAAGTAAATTTTTAATTCAGTGTTAGTACCGGTACCTTGCCTTTTATCACTATACATATATGTAATTATGTTCTCAGCTTTAAAATTGCGTCATTCGTATAAAAATGACCTGACCCTAGTTTTAAAAAACAGAAATATTCCATTAGACTCATAAAAAATAAAGTTCTATCTATGTTTTAAATATCATTAAAATTGACTTAACCGTGATTGACGTACAGATAATCAAACTTGCAAATAGATATACATATAATATATGTATGTATGTATGTATGTATATTAGATTACATATTTTAATTCATTAATATCATCTATGATCGATATAAATCTGCGAACATTAAATTACTAACAAAAGTTAGAATAAAAATATTGGTTAATTTTTAACTCCTTAAATTCATGATAAAAATGTATGAGCGGAATTTTTGAAAATAAAAGTGAACATCACTGAAAACAGTTGTTGTCATATAGTTTTACACATCGAATAGAGCGTGCTTTAAATAAAAAACTAACACATGTTATTGCACATAGGTAAATAACATATGTTATGTTTCAAGAGGTTTACACTATATGTATAGTTTTACATATGGAAAATTTGACATTCCATATGACTTGTACACTCAATCTAAACACACCTTAAGCGATGGCAAAAAATCATCCAATTGTATAATTGGTGTTTTGTTGAAGCTTTAATATTCTGTAAGATTATTCTATTAACATATACAGGAATGTTCCAGAAAAGTTGTAGAATGAAAGTAAAATACCATTTGAAAAGTAAATTTTTTTTTTCATGTTCTGTAAAAGTAGTGGTTTGGTTTTATGGATGTAAAGATAAATTCGAATTTAACTAGCAGAGACAAAAACCGCATTTTCTAACAGAGCTTATTTTTCAGTCAACTTTTCAGAGCACTTTTATTCTTAAACCATTCATTATCGGAAAAAGTACCACTTAAAAATTGAAAATGTTGCTCCAAGGAATTTTATTTGGAACTAAAATATTGGAATTTCCAAAATAACTTAAGAAGGGAAGATTAGTTATCAATATGGAAAAACAGGGATGGGCTGGTATAACACACCATATACATATGATGGTCCAAGGAGTACATAATGGACCTATAACAGTGGGATATCTGAAATAATTTTAGAACTTGGAAAAGATGAATTTTTAAAAATAGTCATATTTGAAAATTTCTTGGCAAGATTAGTGGTCAGTGGTGTAGCATTTCTCATTCATTATGAATTTTTTGGTTAAAATTTATAAAATAATACATAATAGTAAATAATCTTAATGTGTTTCATAATGTTTGTCAGAGTAGCTACCTGTACTTAATTGTGAAACATTTGTGCATCGATTTTCATCATTTAAGGCTTATTTTATTCCTAGTATCCAAATAAGGACAAAAATGTAAAATATTTTCCGATTTAAGTTTTTACGAGTTTTTGAAGACAAAAAAATTATTTTTTTTATTAAAAATATTTTTTTATGCCACCAATTTCTGAATAACTCCGAAACAATAAACGAAAAAAGAACTATGTTATTTAGAAATAAGTTAGCATGGTCGCCTTGTTTAGGTGAAAATATTAACCAAGCCCATAAAAAAACTGAAAGTGGATATTTATGTTCAGGGAGCATTTTTTTGCAGCAGTGTTATTATAAAAATTTTGTCTTAAGAATTGCAATTTCTAAAATTAGTTATATTCTCAAAGAATCTATTGAATTCATAAAAGTTTCGTTATTATTAAAATGGTCTCTATCCTTATTAAAATAAAAAGAATATCTATATTGATGCGATGTTAACGAATTTGAGTTTTGAAATTTTATTAAATAAAAATAATCGGTTTCAATAAGTATTTCTTTAGCTTTTAATAACGAATGAGGATTTCTTGGTTGTAAAATGAATTTTGGCTCATTCCGTAATTTGTTAATAAAAATTATTAAAATCATTTTTTCATTATTTGCGCAACTAAACCATTGTTCATTCATTTGGTCGACAGTAGTTTTTAAACTTAATTTTGTTAATTTTCAATGTAATCATAAAATTGATTTACACTATTTTTAATTTCTGCGGTTTTAATTTTACTAATTATACTTTTTGCTCTATCAGCTAACTAAAACTAATCCTTAAAATTACTTTAACTGCCTCCTATTTCGTTGGATTGTTAGAATTAATCAATGAGATATTTGCATCTTTTATGATTTTATTTCTAACACGTAAATCTAACTAGCGTTCGAAATTTGACTAAACATTATTTTGTGTATTTTGTTTAAAAAAAAACCTATAAAAAACTATACATTAAGAATAATGTGCTGAACCGAACACAACGATGTTTGTTGTATGAGCACGAAAATCAAAACATAATTAACTGCATATTTCACAACGTCACACGAATTCCTTCTTTTGCATAATAATATTTAAAACAAAAACAACATTTTCTATATTTTGTAAAAGGAAGTAGTATTATTAAGGCTCATT
This sequence comes from Phasia obesa, assembly GCA_949628195.1. Classification (NCBI taxonomy): domain Eukaryota; kingdom Metazoa; phylum Arthropoda; class Insecta; order Diptera; family Tachinidae; genus Phasia; species Phasia obesa. Next base: position 52,352,731 of record OX451219.1, on the reverse strand, counting down.
ATTATAACTTGCCTTTACGGTACGTTTTAGTAAAATTTCACTTTTGCTCAAGTGAGCGATAAAGTGAACAATAACTATTTGTCGCTATTACACCTTCATTGTAAAACAAAATTAATATTTTTAAAGAAAGAAGAAACACCGACTACTTTTGACAAAATAAATTGGCTTTTAAAAACGTCGTGGCAACATCATACCTTTCATTTATTTGTTCACTTTCAACAAACCACAAATTAGTTATCTGTTCAACAAACAAACGGAAATATTTTTTATACAACAAACGAGATCTGTTTTCCATTTTTCAATGCCAAATTAAAATAAAATGAATTTATTTTTCTTAATAGATTAGAAAATACGGCAACTTTATACATGACAAAACATGGCAAATTCAAACTCTTATATCTAATGTTAAAAGTTAAAGGCAAGATGTTTTTCCCTTTAGTTTATTAGTCACTTCTAGCTTAAAGTATACTTATAATAACGAAAAACTACTTAATCCCCTGATAAAATCGTAATTTTAGCTAATGGCAAGCTATAATAATGGGCCTAAGTTTGATAACTGTACAAATAAAATAAAAGAATTTTTGTTTGAGAATTTGATTTATAAATTTAATCATGAAGTCCTTATACCATTAAACTATGTCAATTTGACAAAGATTGTTAATAAATTTACTTTGGAGGAACTTCACCTACAAAGTATTAAGAACAGAGAAATTATCAAATACATTGAACTCAAAAGTAACGTAGCACAGAGAACAGCAATAAGTTTGGTTGTTGTACTGTTAATTGTAATTGTATCTTTAACCATAAAAATTAAATGTTGTAAAGTGAGAAAGAACAAAATAGAACTAAAACTGAAAGAGTACCCCGATCAGTTTGCCCGGAGAGCAAACACTAAGGGTGGGGAAATCACATATATGTAATCTCTTAATAATTTCCCACAAATTGCCAGACGCAAACGCCAGCGCATTTCGGGATTTTAAATTTAACAATAAGTCTTTAAACAAACAAACTACTACTGATACAGCTTGAAGCAGTAACAGTGAATGTGCTTATTGTGCACTTTTGTTCTTTCTCGCCACCAACTCGTTTTGTCAGTTTTTAAGTTGAATTTAAATTAAGATAGATTTTAAGTTCAGTTTTGAATAAAGACTCAAGAACAACAGAAGTAGTTGTTCTGATAGTCTACTCTACACTCAAATAATTGAAATACATTATAATTATTAGTTATTAGGCTTTGTTAATTATTATATTGTATTGAACGCCTCTTTCGGAAATCATGCACTCGCCTATTCGTGAAAATCATCCCTCAGGTACACACGATTTTTCAAGAAATTTCAATTCCCTAAATAATACTAATTCGTCTACGCAATCAGATTATCAGTCACAAAACAACCTTTTGTTTCTTTGAAAGTAATTTGAATATGGAGATTTCAACCACTTCTGTTAAATTACCTCAGTTTTGGACTAGTTGCATGGTTTGTACATACAGAAATGCAATTTGGGACATGTGTGTGAGTGAAGATAAATTTAAAATTTAACTTAGCATTGACACAAAACTGTTAATTTAACAGAGCTCTGTTAAATAGTTAACTTAGCTGTGTTAACAGAATAAAAATTTGGTTTATGCATCAAAAGTGAAATTTTTATGAAAACTACGCACCATGATAAAAAAATGAATGGAATTTGTTTGAAAATTGCCCTTTTATTGTTGCCGATATTCGGAATTTTAAATATTTCAAATTCTAACTAAATTTTTCAAAAAATATTTTTGAAATTTAAAAAGGACTTTGGTTCCTTTTTCCAAAACTATAGAAGATGGGCGAAAAATTTTGAAATTTAAAAAAGTGAGTTTTTTAAATCGCTATAATTTCTGAAAAAAAAACACACTGTTAAGGGTTTTGACTATCGGACATTAAATTGGATGCAACTAGGTGCCCCTTCCACTTTAAATTTTTCGCCCATTTTCTATCGTTTTGGAAAAAGGACCAAAGTCCTTTTTGAAATTTCAAAATGGTTTGTTGAAAAATTTAGTTAGAAATTGAAATATTTAAAATTCCAATATCGACATTAATAAAAGTACAATCTTCAAACAAACTCCATTAATTTTTTTATCATGATGCGTTGTTTTCATAAAAATTTCAGTTTTGATGCATGAATCAAATTTTTATTCTGTTAACGAGCTATGTTAACTATATAACGAGTTCTGTTAAATTAAAAGGTTGGTGTCAATACTAAGTTAAATTTTAAATTTTAAAATTTGTCTTCACACACATATTTGTAACTAAAAGAATATCAAAGTCAAACGAAGTATGCACATATGAACAGCCTTGCCACAAGATGTTATAATAACAGTACTTGATGTTATTCAGAAACTCCCTATTAGCATTTAAAAAATATTTTAATTGAAAGACATTCTTTGAATGAAAATAAAAAGTTAGATAAAATTGTATCTGATTCAGAAATAGGAGAACGTAAACCATCGGAGTTTTATCGGTCCTTAGTTTTACTGGTCGGGTAAAATTTTAGTTCAGATATTTTAGGAAAAATTTGGCTAAGAAAGTTACCAAAAAATTTAAGTATTGCTTTAATGGGATCAAATTTATCCGACATAAATGAAATAATTAAGATAGCGGGTAAATTATGGGAAGTACTGTATAATAATGAAGTTTGTTCTTTAAAGGAACCCGCTTCTAATTCTAGCTCGTTTAGCTTGCATATTACCATACTTATGCAGACTGTTAATCTCACAATTACAAATATGTCAAAATGTTATCTATGGAAGTTTTAGCAATTAAGAGACAAAGGAAAAATTCTCAGTACTATCCTCGTATTACACAGTTTAAAAGAAATAGGCATGTTCCATTATAGGTATGGGAGCCTTTAGTTGACAGACAAAAAATATCTTGGCCGGCACTACATATCAAATAAGGCTTAATAAAAAATTTGGTAAAAGCTATGAATAGATGGAGAAACATTTTAACACCTGAAGGAAGCCATATTTGTTGGTCCCCAAATAAAATAATTATCAAAGAAAGGAGAGCATGCTTTCGACAATATAAGCCGCAAATTTCTTGGATTATAAGGGCTGCAAGTTACAAAGAACTGGTACAAGAACTTCTTTTCTTATATAAACTACTCGGATGCAACATATCATTAAAAATACACTTTTTGCATTTGCATTTAGATTTTTTCCAAGAAAATCTTGGTGCCGTGTCTGGTGAAAGATTTCACCAAAATATTACGCACATGAAAACCAGATATAACGACAAGTGGTCCCTAGCAATGTTTGCTCATCTTTGCATGCAAATCAATCGTGAAACAGCAGATAATTCTTATAAAAGAAAGAGATCTACCAAATGGTAATTAATTTTTAATGTTAGATTAATATTTAAGATTTTAGTTTATATCATAGAAGTCATTTACATATGTGTAAGATTTTTTACTCTTGTCATAATAAATACGGCTTAATATTTCAATATCAGTATTTTATTTAAATAAGAAATTGTCAAAAACTAGACGTGGTAGAATCAATCTGTGAATAGATTTGGAATCTGCACACTAAAGTCCATTCAAATCACATAACAAAATTCTTGCTACCCCATATTTTTCCTGTTCAGAGTAATTAGGAATACAAGCAACGCAACACGATTTCAGAAACTATGTAACATTTAAACACTTTTTTAAATTGAATAGTTTATAATGTTTTATATATCTTGTCATATTTGTATGATGGCTTATATTAGCGCTTTTCACGATGGGTATGAAATTTTCAACGTTTTTATCAGCACAAAAACAAAATGTATGTATTTGAAATTTACTAAATTTACTTCGTTTGCATATATTTACGTATACATACATACATATTTCTGAAGAAGGAAAAATATTAAATAAAGTTGTTTCTAAATAGAAAATTAAATGCTTTTCACAAAAATGCGTACGCTCACGAACTATTTCAATATCCACAGCAAATTTACAATATGCAAATTTGTCATATAAAAATCGTGAAAGCCCCTATTGTTTTGAATACTCAATATTGTATTTTTAGTTATTGTTATTATTATCAAGAAAATAATGTTTTAAACCATTAGTCTTGATATAAGTATATGTATATAATATGTATGTATATTTAATAACTGTAAGTTAAAAAAAAATCCTTTAAAAAGGTTCATACCTCGAACTATCACCAAATGTTGGAAGCGTAAGCAAAGCACCTGGTGCTGTATTCCAAACTATGCTATTTCGTTCTGGATAATACGGCAAACGTTCTCGTATAATCTAAAAAGAAAATAGTTAAAGTATTTGTTAGAGTATTACAAACAATTTTTCTTCACTTTCACAAGGTAATATCAGGTACCGATAATAATAATTATTTATTTATTTAAAAAAAAAAAGCAAACACAACAAAATATTAATGAACAGGTCAAAATATACATACATAGTTTTTAAATTGGTCCTTTTCACCGAAATGAAATGTAATTTTTGCTTTGATTCAATTAGTTAAAACATCTTTATTCTTCGATTCGATTTAAATTTTTGGGCCAAAATTTGGATTTCTATTTCTAGGACAAATTTATGTTTATTATTCCGAGTAATTTATTAAAGGTAACTAATAAATTAATTATTTAGGCTTAAGTTCTTAATTATAAAGATTATTACCACAATAGTGTTGAAGTTAACAATGTCAAAGCCGTGCCCGCTCTGTGAAATTATATGAATTTTATTTGAACTATTTTTGACACGGGCACGGCTTTGACATTGTTAACTTCAAAACTATTGTGTTAATAATCAAAAATATACATTTGTAAAATAAAAAATATCTAATTGTTGTTAATTGCTAACCAAAGGATAGCTAATAGCAAGACATTTTCAAATAAAAGAAAATATATAAAGAGAATAAAAATAAAGAAAAATGTTTGCTTGGTAGTATAATATAAAAAAGAAATAGAGTTTACAAGTGTAAAACAATTTCAAAAGCTCTATCTTCTATGAAATATAATGTAAAATTAAAATTTCTCAGATTCTATTTCTTTGATAAGTTTGTTGAAATAGAAAATTAATAACAATTGAAACTACCGGGTAGATCGATACGAAGTGTACTGATGACGGACGTAGCTTGTCTTGCAAATATTAATTCAAAATGATTGAGTTATAAGCATTTTAAAAAATCAAATTTTTGATTTTTCGCTACCCTGGTCCCGTTTTTTTCAAAATATTGGGTACAATTTTTACCATTTTTTTTTAATTTTTTATCATAGTTAGCGAGCCAAATTCTAAATATTTTTGATAAATTTGAAGATTGTATCTTTACTGAGTTAAAAACTAGAAGATTTTCAATTTAAAAAAATCGAAAATTATTGCATTTTTGTGTACTTTAGCCCAAAAAAGGCCGTTAACGTATTTTTTTCATAGACAATTTTTTTTTAAGGAATACATAACAGCTTTACACTTTTGTGTAAGCTAACTATATGTGTGTACGCTTAAAAAAATCATACAAAATTGATCATCCTTGTAGAAGATGGAGGTCCCACAATATGACCTTTTTACATCGAAATTTTGAATTTAGCCTATATATTCTAAAATGCCAAAGCTGGGATCGAAAAAAGATGACTGCAGTAATAAATCTATATATGCCCTAAATTGTTTCTGAAAATATTTGATAAGCCCTAGTCCGTATGTAGACTTAATGGGCAAAAGAGTAAAATATCCACCTTTTGGGTATTTGGAATTTCCTTTTTCTTAATACATATTGCTGATTTGTTGCCATTTCATTTTACTTGATCAACAACACATACACAGAAAATTTTATTTGATTTGCTTAATTAATAAAAATTTTATTGCATACACAGAAAAATTTTTTTGCTTTAATTGTTTTAATTAGTTTCAAATACAACTTTAATTTAATTTTTAATTAATTCAATTATCTACTTAATTGAAATATTATTGAAATTATTCTTAATTAATTATATAATTGAGTCAATTAAAAAATTAAATAAATTTGTATCTGAAACTAATTAAAACTGTTAATAGGAGCAACATATTTTTTCTGTGTATTTAAAAATTTTCCTTCCCTCAAATTTGCCGTTTTTACCATAATTTTTTTCGAAACTTTCAGATATAAGCAACAAATTTAAAAAAAATGTCATATTTATTTTTTTATATATATGAATATAAATGATGCAATTTCCTACCAAACAAAAAAAGACTCACCTCAATATAATTTTTACGTTCAAAACTATGTGCTTTTAAATATGAGTATTCCCATATTTATCACGCTTTTATATTCAAAAATTTTTATAAATAATAACCTACATATCAACCATAATAGAAAATACAGGGTGGGCCAAAAGAAACTAAGGGCTCTCCAAAAATTTGTCTTAAAAGTGCCATTGTGTCTCGGGCAGTATGGGCAGTGGCTCCGTCCTGCTGAAACCACATACCAGGTCTGTTTTTAAGAGCAGGACGTACAAAATTTTCTATCATAAACCGATACCGCTCTCCATTTACGGTTACAGCACTTCCATCTTCATTCTCGAAGAAGTAGGGCCCAATGACATTTTCAGATGTGATCCCACACCATACTGTACACCTGATGGGGTGCAATTGGCGTTGATGAATGGCTCTTGGATTTTCAGAACCCCAGAACCTACAGTTCTGCTTATTAACAAAGCCATTCAAATGAAAATGAGCTTCATCACTCATAATCAAATTTTCAATAATGTCGGCGATATGCTCTTTGCGTTAAAATAATTGATCTCTGGTTTAAATAATACAATTCCAAGTGTTGTCTATATAATCTGAAAGAAAAAATAAAAAAAAGTTAATAAACAAAAAAGTTATTAAACTTTTACACCCCTTGGTTTCTTTTGGCCCACCCTGTATTAACTTGTGTTTTAGAAAGATTTTAGAAAGATTATATAAAATATTATATTCTATCTAAATATGTACAGCTACATTAGTTTTATACTTGACGTTCTGGTAATTCCAATGAATTTTTTATACTTATTTTTTTACATACAAAGGAAGTGTTGAAGTAAGAATTAAGTTCATTTTATTCTCTCTAAGTTGAAGGAATACTTTTTACACAAATTAAGTGATTAATTTTAAAGAAAAAATGGATTTTTTAATGTATATCTGCTAATTACTTAATAGAAATATAGATTTCAATAATGAATTCCACCAAACTCGACTGCGAAGCATATGATATAAATTTTATGAATTGAGATAGGGCATGTGGCACATATCTGTTGATTTTTAGTAATGTTTTACTTTAAAATTTAAATCCTATAAAACCTATTCTAAATAAGAACACGGTGACAAATACCTTAAAGATGGGTATGTTCAGGTCTCAATTTATTATAATAACCGCTATTTTTATTGTTTTAAGTAAAAATTTTACCTTTCTCGTGTTAACTAATCATTTTAAATAAAAAACAAAGAATTTATATATTTTGGCGACATTTTCTTCTATTTTTGGCGAATTTGAGCTATTTCGAATAAATTTATATTTTATGAGTTGATAAAAATATTTTTAAAATTAAAAAATATTGTATATATTAGAGTCTAAATTGAACAAAAAACTGTTCTGGCGATTTTGGTGATTTCTCACATCGATTTTGGAGAAATATGTAAAAATAAATCTGACAACCCTGGTAAAAACGGCAAATTTGAGGGAAATCAAATAAAATTTTCGGTGTATGTGTTGTTGATCAAGTAAAATGAAATGGCAAAAAATCTGCACTATTAAGAAAAAGGAAATTCCCAAAATAAGGACCAAAAATCCCAAAACTGCCCATAAAATCTACATACGGACTAGGGATCATTAAATATTTTCAGAAACAATAGGGCATATATAGCTTTATTACTGCAGTCATCTTTTTTCGATCCCAGCTTTGGCATTTTAGAATATATAGGCTAAATTCAAAATTTCGATGTAAAATAGGTCATATTGTGGGACCTCCATCTTCTACTGATCAATATTATATGAAATTTGTTTAAGCGTACACACATATAGTTAGCTTACACAAAAGTGTAAATTTTCTATGAAAAAAATACGTTAACGGCCCAAAAAAGGCCGTTGCACAAAAGTGCAATAATTTTGGATTTTTAAAATTGAAAATGTTCTAGTTTTTATCTCAGTAAAGGTACAATGTGCAAATTTATCAGAAATATTTAGAATTTGGCTCGCTAACTACGATAAAAATTTAAGAAAATTTGGTAAAAATTGTACTCAATATTTTGAAAAAACTGGACCAGGGTAGCGAAAAATCAAAACTTAACTTGATTTCTTAAAATGCTTAAACCTCAATCATTTTGAATTAATATTTGCAATTTTACATACCATTTTGTAGGTGTTGACAAGATCTTTAGGACCATGTATAATTTTAAAAAATCAGAATAAAACTGAAGAAATGGCAAGCTGTAAAATAATTTCCAGGTGCGAGGTTCCCAACTTTGAGACCACATAGCGCCACCCCTGGAGCGTGTATGGTACCCACCTTTAAAACTTAAGTTCAGATACTCCTCTGCTATGCTCATGTCAAATTTTGGATCAATCGGCCTAGCCGTTTATAAAGTACTAGGTTATTTCCAAATATTTTGATTCTGCCCCACTCTGCAGTGTGGAATTTAAACAAATTACTGCTTTGAGAACTAACACCATTGAATTGGATTATGTTGTTAATATTGAGGTTAAATTGCGGAGCAGCAAAATATGTAAAAACATGGTTAAGATCTTCTGGACTTAAGTTGGAGTTAATGTTATTATTTTTGGCTTCACATACACCAATTTCACGAATAGTACTCCAAGTACTTTTCACATCTATTGCTTTACTAAAGCGGTCGGCAAAGTATTCGCGTTTAGCTTTTCTTTACTTCGTGCTGTACGGAATTCTTGTAACAAATTGATTGTTGTAAGATTTGATTGTTGATTTTTATACCCTTCACCACAGGTGGAAAGGGTATATATAAGTTTGTCATTCCGTGTGTAATTTCTACAATATTCATTTCCGACCCCATAAAGTATATATATTCTGGATCCTTATACATAGAGAAGTTGATTAAGCGATGTCCGTCTTTCCGTATGTCCGTCCGTCCGTCTGTCCGTGTTAGTGTGGTAATGTCATTTGCCAAGGCACCAGAAGAGATACAAAAAATTTAAGCACACCAATCTGTCAGGCATAGTTTCGAAAATTTTGGTATTGCAATTCAGCAACATCGGATCATTTCTTTGGAGGCTGCGGGCCAAAAACCACGCCCACCTATATTTTTTCACGTTTTTTCAGCTTTTTTTTTAATTTTTTTCAGCTTTAATGATTCTGTTTTGCCTTTTTTTCTCAAATAAATATTAGATTGCGACAGGTAGATCGCAAGGATTGCATACAGATCTCGGGGGATCAATAAGCCCCTGCGAGGGGCGATTTTTGTTTGTTTTTAGATTGGTAGGGTTTTTCTGCTTTGATTTGTATTAGTGACCTTAATAGAAAGCAATACACATAGAGGTAGCCAATGGACCCACAGGGTACCCACTGATAAATAGGAGCAGTTAAAAGGACCCCCCATGTGTCAATATGAGGAATTTTTTTTTTTGTAAGGATTTTTTTTTTGCTTTAGTCTGACCATTCTAACTCAATATAGATTGGAGAAAGGTCCAAAATTTAACAAAAAAATTGGAGAAAGGTCCAAAATTTAACAAAAAAATTTCAATCAAATTTAAAAAAAAAATTTTTTTTTTAAATTTTTTAAAAAAAATTTAAAATTTTTTTTCAGAATATTTACAAAAAAATTTACAAAGCATTTTCAAAAAGATATTTTACAGAAAAATATTCGAACAAAATTTTTTTTTTTAAAGAATTTTCGAATAAAATTTTACAAAAAATTTTTACACACAATTTTCGAAAAATTAAAACAAAAATTTCAATATTTCTTTAAAAATGAAAATCATGACTGTAACATAACACATATTTAATATTAAGAAAATACATATGTATGTATGTGTGTATATAGAGTAACATATTTTTGTAAATGCGTTTGATTTTTTAATAGATGATATCTCTGTTTTAAAACCTAGGTGCATTAAACACATAGACATCATCAGAATACCGACTACAAACTGTCAAAAATGAAACGTTGTGGCTGTCGTCAACTTAGGCTAATTTCTATTTTATTCAACAAAAGAAAATGTCACAAAATTGTAAATTGCAAATTCATATATAAACAAAAAGTTTTGGAGGAAATATTTATAATTTTTTGAAAAAGTTATTTAATTTTATACAATCAAAATAAGTATTTCTACAACAATGTCAGAGTTTACGATGTATCTGTCGTCTTCAATATCATTAAGTAGCTGACAACACGGCGACAATTGTAGCAAACGGAATTTGTTTTCATTTGTCTTCTATTTTTTTAACTTATGAATAATGATTTTTTCTCATACGAATTTATTTAAGTAAAGAGTCAACAATATGGATAATGCTGTACATGTCTGTATAAATAAAATCACCGTGGTGAAGGGTATATAAGATTCGGCACGGCCGAATATAGCACTTTTACTTGTTTTAAATCGTTTCCACCGGGCATAAGCTTTGTTATGTTTCTCAATTTGTACTTTTATACATGACGTGAACGGTCTTGTAGTTTGTTTAATAACCTTTTTTTTATGGGAACAGATGCGTTATATAATCGCTAGATATTATCCTCCAGGAAATTTAGCTGATCAGCTACTGTATACATATGCAACATAGAACTCCAATTTATAGAAAAGAACTGATCTTCAAGACTTTGACTATTAATGCTTTTAATGTCACGATATGTGAAGGATTTTATTTTGCGTAGTAAGCAAAAATCGTACGTTGTATATATCAAATCATGTCGAGAAAAACGGTGCCGAGAGTTGGTGATATTGTAATATCTTTGATTTGTAATTAACTAAGAATAAGTCCAGAAGGGTACTCGAAGTGTTCGCATAATGCGTTGGTATTTGCTTATTAATTGGTACAAGGTCAAGTTGTAGCATATCATCAACAAGGGTAGTTTCTTCTAACAAGTTGGAGTTAAAGTCACCAGCCTATACACACAACCAATCAGAAATTTGCTTCCATCCGATAAGATTTCAACGAAAATATATTCAACTTCTTCATATAGCCAAGTTTCGGTTACACAAGTAATATCAATTTAGGAAATTTTAAATAAAAGTCTATAAAAAACAGGAAAATAGCAATTCAAATAAAATCTGATATAGGATACAACCTGACAAAGATGATAATAATAAAAAAATTAAGCAAAGTTTTTAGGTACAAATGAATGTATTAAAAAGACATACATGTATATTGAAACTAAGTATTATAACAGACATAAAAAGTAAATAAAATAATGTTGAATTTAATACTAAAAAAGAGATAAACAATGAAATAAACAAATTAGCGAAAAAGCTCATTCAATTGATCCATGAATTCTATGTGAATGGGTTGCTCATCAATATTTCTTTTTATATACACAAGACCTCTAAGAGTCAAGGTAGATTTAATTTTACAGTGTTTTTTAGCTTCATTTATTCTCTGAATATATTAGAGTTGTGTGAAGTTAAGTTCTTATTTATCTAAATAGGATGAACACCATTTTCATTCGTACCAACGTAACCCATGTGTCTCAGGTCCAATACACATTTGTTTTCCCTCTTAAATTTTGAAATGCACTTTAGAATAAAGTTTCTTTCATAAGGCAATTTCAGTGTTACAACTGTCACTTCGTCATTTGACGTATAAGGTTTGTGATTCTTGTATATTTTATTGAGTCGATAAATATTTTTAAGGTATAGTTTTTTAATAAGCAAATTATCACAAATATTACCGACTATCTTGCTGAGATCTTCATTTTCATGATACGGTACACCAACAATGCGCAAACTATTGGCAACTAATCAGTTCTCATGATTCATAAGCTTTCTTTTAAGATTTCAGTTATGTTTACTGAATTTTCTTGGTTTTTTATTTCAAATTTAGCAAGCATTTTTTCTTCACTGTCTGATTGGATATCCAAAACATTTTCCTTAAAATGTCTAAATGGATTACAAATCTGTGATTCATTAGCTTTAAAATGAAGTATATCCCATCCCGTTATCTATCTTAGTTTGCCCACAATTTTCAAAAATCCCTCAGAGAAACACCACTTATATGTGACAATATTTTTAAGGAATTTTTTGGATATCCAAAACATTTTCCTAAAATGTCTAAATGGATTACAAATCTGTGAGTCATTAGCTTTAATCTATCTTAGTTTGTCCACAATTTCCAAAAATCCATCAGACGAACACCACGTATATGTGAGAATATTTTAAAGATATTTAAAATTTACAAATATGTCACAAATATGAAAAGATATTTACAAATATGTCCCAAATACGAAAAAATATTTGCAAATATGTCACAAATACTAAAAACGTATTTATAAATATGTAATTACATAAGTCGTTACGTCGAAACGTATTTAGCTCGACATATTTATCTTCACTCACTTTATCGGCACTCGATAAATGATCTGTCGAAAATCTTTGCTCGAGAGGAGTGTCCAGGAATGATGCTCTTTTCCTTTTTGATGATGTAGACGAAGATGCTCTTGTATTAGGCATAGTTGCAGTTTATATTGTTGATTAAATTAAACTATTTTAAATGGTTTGTATTTATTTTGACGCTGTATATATGTAAGTAATTCAGGTTCTTTGTAAATTGCCTGTCTATAACGGTTCAAAAATTTGGCCATATACAACAATTATTGGGACACCCTTTAATTTCTAATTTTAAATATTTTACTTATTATAACGGGCATAGTAATGGACATTCTGTCCTATTTATAAGTGTTTGTCTGTAACGGTTCAAAAGATAGAGCCACACAGGCCAAATAACTTAACCAATGGGGACACTGTGTTAGTTTTATTTAGTTTTGTATTAATTTTTGTAATTAGGAGCTATAGTGATACACACTTTTTAATTCACGGTTCATGATAAAATAAAAACATGTATGTATGTGTGTTGTATGGGGACACCCTATAATTTTTAAAATTATTTAAATTTTTTAAAATAAGACCAATCTGTAAGCATTAACTTTCTAATAAAGAAGACATTTTCAAAACCGGTTCAGAAATGACTGAGTACTGCTGGCACAAACCAGCTACATAACTATTTTTAATTCCTAATTAAAAAATTATTTAAATATTTACTAGGTACATATGTACTTAGTATATAAGTTTCGTAATCTGCATTTAAATACTTAAAAGGCATTAAAACAAAAAATACTCCATTTTTCTATCTCACAGCTTAAATTATGCAGCCATCTGTGACTGTAACGGTACCTCAATGGAGGGTTATTGTTTTTGAATTTTTCTGTATTCTACTTTTGGCTATGTCTGGCGTTGAATATTCAGTCTAATTTTTTTACTTGAAATGTCAGTTTTAAAAAAATCAAATGGGTCCGCGCACAACGATAAAACAAAGGGAATTAGTCTAAAACCTTTTAAAAAACGGTCACTCACAGCAAAAAATAGCAGAAATAGTTAACATAAATGCTTCCACAGTGCAAAAAATTATCGAGCGCTTTATTCATGAAAATAGGGTCCATAAAAAAGGCATAAATGCACCAAATAAAATTTTCACTGAACACGACGAGCAATATATTTTAAGAAAAATAAAGGCGAATCCAAAGGTTTCAGCTCCAAAACTGACTGCCGAAGTTGAAGCTGGCCTGGGAAAGCAATGTTGCGTCGAAACTGTTCACCGTGTATTGCGCCAACATGATTTTCATGGCCGAGTCGCACGTAAGAAACCTTTTATTAACCCGAAAAACAGACTTTGCAGATTAAATTTCGCCAAAGAACATTCTACCAAGGATTCAGAATTTTGGAATTCGGTTATCTTTGCCGACGAATCAAAATTTAACATATTTGGTTCAGATGGCATGTCTTATGTATGGCGGAAACCAAATACGGAGCTCAAAAAAGAAAACCTAAAAGCTACAGTGAAACATGGTGGTGGCAGTGTTATGGTTTGGGCCTGTATGTCGACAGCTGGTAATGGAAATTTAACATTTATTGAAACAACAATGGACAAATGTAGGTACATTGAGATCCTAAAGGATAATTTATTGGAGAGTGCAGAGAAATTGGGTATAAAGTCAATTTTTGGATATTACCAGCATTACGACCCAAATCACAAATCAGGTATTGTCCAAATTTAGTTAATATATAACTGTCCACATTTAATGACACCTCCACCACAGTCGCTCGACCTTAACGTTATAAAAAATATATGGTCAATATTAGAAATTAATATAAGGAAGGAAGCGCTGAAGACGGAGTGGTAGAATATTTTCCTAATGTTACACAAAAACTGGTTGCATCTATGCCAAACCGCCTCAAATCTGTCATAAACAATAAAGGGTACCACCCAAAATATTAAATAATTTAATTACCGTTCCTAAACTTGATATATGCAAAATCATAAGTGCCTGCATAAAATAAGCTGTGACATGAAAATTTGTAGTATTTTTTGTTTTTTTAGTTTTAAAATTATTAAAGAAAGATTTTTGCAATAAATGATATTTTTTTATTTAAACCAGAATATTTTCTATTGAATGATGCCTAATTCTTTTTTAGATTCCTGCTATTTTTGTTTTTATAGAGCATTGAAAAGAAAAAAACTACTGCATATAATAAGCTGTGAGCCACTGTATGTACATATATGTATGTATGTACATACCTATATTGATTTATTTTAAATAATCTTTATATTTCCCTCATTTGTTGACACAATGTTAATTTTAGCAATATTGCAATGTTTGGGTTTTAAAACAACAAAAAAATAAGAAAAATGTTTTGAGTCTCTGTGAAACAGACTATGTCCTGTTATATTTAACATGTTTATCAGTGTTGGGATCTGATTGTTGTTTAAATTGTACCGCCCTATTTATAAAGTTGTACCAAATCAGCATCAATTGTACCAAAATTTGGCTCGACATTAAAATAGAACAATTCGTACTGTGGTATTATACTAAGGTATTTAAAAGTAATGATAATTGACCTTGATTCCTTGAATTACTGTTTTAATCATACATTTTTGTCGAATGAGGAAAATAGAATAGTGTTAAAGCAAATTGTACCGAGTAGAAGAGAAAATAGCAATAGAAATTTGATAAGTGGATGGTAACTTTCATTCTTTAAACCATTTGAATAAATTAAGATTTTCCATTAGATCAGTAGTGTATTTTAATGTAAACAGTGTTACCGAGTGTCAAGATTTATCATATAATTGTATTTTTTTTTAATAAATATAATTCTAAACAACACCAATTTGAACGGTATTTAATATAAATAAATATAATTATTTTTATTCGGAAGAATTTTTTGTAAAAAGGGAAAAAGTTTTTTTTCTTGCATGTTCAAATCAGTTCAAACGTCTGTTATGTCCTTAGTTATGGTAACACCGTTTTATTAATTTCTACTTTGTTTCTACTGCGCACTAATAGTGCAAAAGTTAAAAAGACTTACATACGACCAATTTCTGTCGCCAGTTTTTAAGTACGGAGCGTATTTCATTCTACTCTTGCTTCTACAAAATCAAACCAAAAGTATTGAGGCGATGCAAGAACGTTCAAACGTTGCAGTTCAGCAAAAAGTCCTTGTAACTAAATTACCTATGCATAAAAGGGTTATCAAAATAAAAAAAAAAAAAACTGAACATAAATTAAGACTGTTGTATTTTAGTTAGTTCAAGTCAGAGTTGGAGAACTATGAAATTAGAAATAAAAAAAAATATATTTAATTAACATTATGTAAAATTGTAACAAAAAATCATGAAGTGTACCAGTGTACCACTGATGTGTCGATTGAACCAAATTTGGTACAATTGTATCACAAATCCCAACACTGGTTTATATTGCTTACACTATTCTCTTTGATACATGTTTTTTAAAAAACATGTATCAATGTCGGACAATAAGTGACTACAAAAAACACTAACTTTAAATTAACTTTTATGGGCCTAGTTTAAGTCATCTACTACACAATGCAAAATTTTCGTTAAATCTAGTGTATATTCTGCACAGTGAAATTTTTGTGTTTGGTTAGTCGTTGTTCACGTTTGTTTTTATTTGTTTTTTCCCATTTTGCTTCTTTTGAAAGAATTTAAAGTTGGTTGGTAGTAGTGAGCCTCCAAGGCTTTATTCAGTAAGTAACGTCGGCTAATCCGTCAGAATAAAGTGCAGCGTTGCGTACATATTTTAGTTTTATTTTTATATTACAACTAAGGGATTATATATTTTTTAATCAACAATAATCACCAATTAATTAACTTAAAGTAATTGTAGTGTTGGAAAGTATATTTGTTTATATTATACCTATTGCCCAAATTCATAAAAATTAAAGTTTACTTCAAGTATTTTTTATGACACATTTTCATACAAAATTTGTATGCCTAAAGTAAACTTTATTTTTTATGAATAAGGGCATATGTATCTAAAATATTTTTGTTAAATTAATAAATTCATGTATATACATATTTTATTCTCCTAAATTCTTTAATTAATATTATTTTAAATTTGATACTATTAAATTACTTCAGCTTAATGCAGCTGCCGGCCTCTGTCACCGCCTAGCTGTTAACGCCGTCGACTACAGTTACCAGCTTAGATGTATTATTTGTAAACATTCGCGCGTAAACATTCTCGTGTAATATAAAATATTTAAATTTAAAAAGTTTTAAGTGATTATAAAAGTAAGTAGTTTGAAGTACACTATGTAGTTAAAATGATAAAAAATATACAGTGGCACAGAAAACTACATACCCCTGAATATAATTCAATTCTAGAAAGCCGGAGGGACATTTATAAAAGAAATTTACATATCGTTACCTTAATATAGAAAGGCCCTAACTCGTTTTTTTTTAAATCGTGTTTTATTTTGCATATTTGGATAGATAATCTTTTAATACATAAGTATAATAAAAAAAAAAAAAAATAATGTTACAGCATTAAAACGCTAGGAGAATTTAATAAAAAATTGCGTTAACTATAATTTTTATTAAGTTTTTTTCCTTCTCCTGTAAAGTAGAAAAAACGTAAGATAGGGCCTTTCTATATTAAGGTATCGATATGTATGTTCAACAATAACATTATAGGATTAATAAATAAAAACTGAATAATAATTAAATAAAAACGTAATAATAATTGTAAATGATATAGCAAATAAAAACAACAAAAGGAAATGCTAATTTCAATTATGGAAAATAAATAGTTCTACCAACTTTTGTCAGCTCTTAAGAAATTCATAGTTCCTATTTTAATCTTATTTTCTACTAATATTTTTATCAAAAAAGTTAATAAAATTTATGAAATATGTTAAAAAGGAAAAAAATATGTTTATAGTTGCGGAAGCTTATTGTTAAGTGCCACGAAGCTGGAAAATCTCTTCGGGAAAGTATATTGGCCGTTCACCTAAAGTAACTAATCATATAACACGCCAGAATATTGGGAAGATAAAACAAAATCGAAGAAACAGCAGTGGAAATCACAAAATACCTAGAATTTAATAATATTAAGTCGATTCACCCAGAAACAGTTCGAAGTATACTTAGAAATTATGGATCTCATAGTCGCATGCCAAGGAAGAAGCCATACATCAGCGATATTAATAAAACAAAACGAATAGTATTTGCAAAAGAGCACGTTAACAAACAAAACAATTTCTGGGCTAATTTTATGTTTAGCGATATCTGTAAATTTGACCTCTTCGGTTCTAATAGGAGACAGGAGAGTTGGGTGAACTATTGCCTATATAATTTACTATAAACTCTGATACATTATAGCGGTGCGAACTAGTTCGTAGAATTGAAAAAAATAAAAAATAAGCATTATATAAAGACTTCACTAACTGATTAATGAAATCAAGTTTGAAGTTTGGAGAAGTTTTGGTATTTTTCATGAAAAATAGGCTGGAGGCGGTTTTACGCATATTTGTGAACCCTCAAAATATTAATTGGAACTTTGGAATTATTTAATAACATTTTTTATATATACAATTTTTTATATATAGTATGTAGACTTTTCTGTGCCTTAAAAGTGATTTTTTTTGCTGATTTTGTTAAATGAATTGAACCTTGATTTGTTTTATCCACTATTATTACCTGTTCCTATTGCCAGTTTATTTGGTTAAAAAGAAATTTTTATATCTTGCACCTTCAAAGGGAATTACACCACTTTCAAAGCCAGCAAAAAGAAAAAAAAAATTAATTTACAAAATATTAACTACGGGATTTTAATTGAAACACTGATTTCTTGTTGAAGTTTTTATTAAACACTTAAATAAACAATAAAAAACAAAATAAAAAGGCTTTATTTCAACATTTACCATATATACTCTTGTTATTAATATGTTTTAACTTTTTTCATTATGATCAAAAAGATTTAGAAAATAGTCATGATGTGTTGGAGGGATTTATGGTAATAAATCAATCATATCTGATGGGTCTGGAATGATGATATATAGTACTATATTTCCAAAGTCTTGTGGTCTTCCCCGTGAGGGAAATAAATTTTGTGATTTAAAATCCTAATTCTCATTAAATGAAGTTTTATAGAACATTGTATGTATGTATATGGTTCGCTTATATAATAATTTAATATATTTTGTAAATATAAATATATAATAGTGAAGTCAATAAATGTTATTTTTTATAAATTACACCGAAACATTTAAAATGTTCTGAATATTTTATTTTATTTTGAAAAACAAATTTGACAACTAACTAAATAATAGTTACGTTGCAGCTAGCTACAAAAAGTTAGTTTTCAACTAACGTCAAAACTATTAACGTTTAATTGACTTAAATCTAACTAACTTATAGTTGATTTAAAAAAAACCTACTTATAGTTGAAATAAAAAAACCTACTTATAGCCAACGAAAAAGTAGTTAGATTACAGCTAACTACACAAAGTTAACTTTAAGTTAGTTGCAAAGTAATGCAGAGTCGGACAATTGACTACCGGCCTAGGACATCGCAAAGTTAAAATAGTTAGTTGTTTTAATTGCAAAGTAATCCAAGTGCCAGTCAGCCCTAGTTGCGAAATAGTTAGCTTAAAGTTCATTTGTGGTTCAACTATACACTTATACATGGAGATTTGTGGTACAATTGTACCAAATTTGGCACAATCGACCCATCAGAGGTACACTGGTACATTTTATATTTTGTTGGTACAATTTCTCATCAAAATTATTCAATAAATATGTTAATTTAATAAATTTTCTTACAATAATAAACATGTATAGTTTCATAGTTCTCCAACCCTGTCTAGAACTAACTAAATTGCAAAGTAATCCAAGTGCCATTCTTTATTTATGTTCACGATTTTTATTATTTATTTTGATAATAGATCAGGATTTTAGGTTTTTGGGAAAAGGCAGTTGCTTAATGTTTTTAGAGAAGTTCTTAAGATATTTCCCAAAAACCCGGTTATCAATCTCCTCATTAAAACGGTATACATTTTGTTTAGATTATGTTTTCCGGAAAAGTCAGTTGTTTGTGGTTTTCGGAGAAGTTGTAATGAATTATTGGTTTTTAAACCTAAACGGATACTTGGCCTGACTTCAAACCACTTGTCAATTGTTGGTGACTCTCCTCTTTAAAAGGGTATACAATTTGTTTAGATTAAGATTTTAGGTTTTCCGGAAAAGTGAGTTGCTTGTAGTTTTCGGAGAAGCTGTAATGAACTTTTGGTTTTTAAACTATTTCACGAAAACCAGGTTATCTCCTAAACCGTTACTCAGATTAATTTTAAACTACTTGTGAATTATTGCTACAATCTCCTCTATGAAAAAACATACATTTTGTTTAGATTAAGATTTTAGTAATAGGAAATTTAATTACAAGGCTTTATTGCGTTTGAACGTTTTTTCATTGCCTCAATCAGTTTTCGGCAGTATATAGGCTTATATATTTTGCCATTCTTTCTAGTTAGAAACCGGAAGGTACGTCATATAAAAATGTCTTCCCTATCAATCAAGCATTGTTAAATACCTAATGTAATATCATAACTTACTAAATAAATAAAAAAAAGACTTAAGTAAATATAAAAACTAACATAACTTTGATCTAAGACGAAGATTCTCAAAGGAATAAATTCAACCTCCAAATTCAATACCTTTCTTTAGTACATCCCAAAACTTTATTTTTAATTAAAAGTCATACTCCTTATCAAAAAGAATTTGCATCGTACCAACGCGCATATGGGTGTTTTTGCCAATCTAGCCGGACATTACATTTTTTAGCTTATATTGGCTTTGAATCTCTTATGGTCATAGGCTGTTAAAACTATAAAATAAGATAAATCGGATCAAGGAGAAAAAAGTTCCCTTAGAAGACTGATCCCACCTCCGAAAAATAAATTTTTTTCAGTTATCCCACACTTTTGCTTAGCAAATGCAACTTTTATAGTCAGCGAATGTTCAAAAACCAAAACTTGGACCCTGAAGATTGTAAAATGCCATTTTTCGCTCCTCCCCCTTTTGTGGGCGGTCATAATGGAATTATTAAAAGAAATGGATTACATATGCCTTAATACCATAAAACTAAAATTTTAAAGTTTTTATAGGCAGGGAAAGGTATCCCTCCAATCACACCCCCGTAACGTCAATGTACGAAGTAAAAATGTAAAAATGTACGAAGTAATCTGTAAGAACTATATATAAACCAGATAAAATATAAACATAATGTGCCAAAATTAGCAGGAAAAGAATTAAAGACTTTGTATAATTCAAGAATCTCCTTATTACTGTTCAAAAGTTAAGCTGTTTTCACCAACATCCGTCTTTTATGAGGATACCATTTATTTTAAATTTTTATAGCTGTAATAGCGACCATAGTAATACACATTATGTTAAAATTTTAGTTGCCTATCTAAACCGGCTCAAAAGATAAGACATACATAAATTTTATTAACTATAGGGACACTCTTTCATTTCCATAAGTCTCTATCTATAACGGTTCAAAATACTAGTCCATATAAGTCAAATTACGTCGGCGATGAGGACACCCTTAAAGTTTTTTGTACTTTTTATTGTGGACATAGTCATATTTTCTTTGCTAAAATTTCAAATGTTTATTTATAAGCGTTCAAAAGATAAGGTCATATAGATCAAATATCATTAACTTTAGGTACACCCTTTAATTTCCAACTTTTTACTATAGCGGACATAGTAAGATACGTTCTGCGTAAATATCAAATGTCGGTTTCAAAGACAGGGCAACATAAATCAAATGTTTGGCCACATACATAAAATCACATTAACTATTGGGACACCCTTTTATTTCCAAAATCAAATTTTATACTTTTTGTTATAGCGGACTTAGTAATACAGGTTCTTTGTAAATTGAACGGTCGGTTTACAACTGTTCAAAAGTATGGGCATATACATCAAATTTAATGAACTTTAATTTATAATTTTGAATATTTATCCTTTTTATGATAAAGGTCATAGTAATCGACATTCTGTTAATCTTTCAAGGCTTTGTCTTTAACCGTTCAAAAGATAAGCCCATAAAGGTCAAAATACGTCGCTTATGGGGACACCCTTTAAATTTCAAGTTTATTTTTTATTACTTTTTGTTGGTGGTAGCTATAGTGATACGCAATTTTTTTAAATTTCAAATTGGTGCCCTTTAGGGTTCTTCATACACGAAGAAAACATGTATGTTGTGTGGGGACACCCTTTAATTTTTAAAATAATGAACTGTTTTTAAAACGGGACCGATCTGTAAGCCTAACTGTATAGAAATGTATGCATATAAATAAGTTTAAGATTAATCGAAAAAAGCATCTAACACCCTCTCTCTATGCAGTTGTAGCTTTATTCTTATTTACTAATTCGTACTACACAACATGTAAACAGAATATTAAAGAGCAGTCAGTCAATAAATAAGCAAGAAACCAGCCACATGCGTTTTGCTCTTTATTTTGACAGATCAACATAATAAATGGCGCAGGTAAATCAAATAAAAGTTAATTTTTTTGTGATTTTGATATACGCAGTATATGGGAAAAGCTAAATTGAATGCAAGTCGTGTTTAAAAAATATGAAGTACGTTTATATTAAACAAAACACAAATATGGATTTTGTGAAGAAAGTTGAAGAACTAAAAATTAGTGGAAATAGTGCAGAGAATTGGAGAATTTTTTGGCAAAATTTTAAAACTTTTTCCACTGCAATTGAATTGGATAAGAAAGCTGTAGCTGTGAGAGTGGCTATATTTTTAAATGCAATTGGTCCGGAAGCTGTAGAACTTTGTGATTCTTTGAACCTCAGTGAGGCAGCTAAAGGAAAATATGAAGATGTGACGAAAGCCTTTGAAGAATTTTGCAAACCAAAGTGCAACGAGGTATATGAGAGTTTCGTTTTCCATAATCGATGTCAAGCTCATGGTGAACCTTTTGATGACTTCTTAATGGATATTAAGAAAATAGTGCTGCGATGCAGCTTTGATAATGACGATAGGATGTTGCGTGATAGAATTGTATTGGGAACAAGTGACAAGGCGTTGCAGAAAAAGCTGTTGGACACACCAAATTTAACAATGGAAATGGAATTGACATGGCGAGATCGGTTAAAGTGACTAACAATCAAATGAATACTATGCGATGTGGTGAAGTAGAAATTAATGTGGTTAGTAAGAAATCTGAAAAAAGTAAAACTAATTTTAATTATCTTAAAACTAAAAATAATGAAAAGCACAGTTTCAAGAGAATTTTAAAAATTATAGAAATTATAACAATTGTATCTTTTGCGGTAAAAAGTGTAATTCATTCATTGTGGCAAGTAATTCAAGTTTTAATTTATATACATATGTAGATTCAAGTAGAAAAGAAAATGATGCTAACACGTGGTATGAATCTCTACAAATTCAAGATAAAATCGTAAAGTTTAAACTGGATACAGGGGATATGGTTAACATATTGCCATTAGATATATTAAAAGATTTAAAAATTATTAGAGTTTAGAAAAGTTCGGATAATTTGATAGCCTTTAATGGTACCGCGATAAAACACGTGGGTATAGTGAACTTACTATGTAAAATAAAACAAGAATCAGAAAGAATTAATTTTTTTGTAGTATGACAATTTAAAATTTCATTCGTATTCAATTTCACTCGGATTCGGATTACAGAACATACCCGTATATTCCTATTTTAGGCTTAAATTCATGTATAGAATTGGGTTTAATTAGCCGCATACATTCGGTTAGTAAAAAAAGAGCTAAAAGAAGAAAATTATGAACTCCTTAAAGGCATAGGCTGTTTTAAAAAGAATTTTGCCATTGAACTAAAAAACGCTGTCACACCATGCTCAAAACCGGCAACTAGAATACATTTAGCTCTTAGGTAACCTTTGAAACATAAACTAGAAAATTTATGTGAGAAAAACATTATTGAAAAATGTGAAAACCCTTGTGAATGGATTTCAAATATTGTTATTGTGGAAAAACCAAACAAAAAATTGAGAATTTGCATAAATCCAAAAGAACTTAATAAAGCAATAAAGGATCATTACTATGAAATTCCAACTTTTGAACGATTCAAAAAGAATCAAAAATTCCAACTTTTGAACGACTCAAAAAATTTCACATGATGGAAAGTCAAAAAGTTTATGCACATTTAGCACACCCTTTGGCTGCTACAGTTTTAAACGCTTGCCATTTGGCATTAAGATAGCACCAGAAGCATTTCAAAAAATCAATAAAGAAAATTTTGGGAATATAAGAAAAGTTACAGTATATATTGATGATATACTCAGTGCGGCAACTAATGAGCAGGAACATGATGAAACTGTGAAAGTAGTGATGAAAAGAGCTAAAGAAAGGAATGTAAAATTTAATTGGGAAAAACTTCAATGGAAACAAAAAGAGGTAATATTTTTGGGACATAGAATTACAAGTAAGGGAATCGGATGTGATAAAAGTAGACTGAAAGGTTTTGATGATTTAGGACCTTCAAAATGTAAGAAAGATGTTCAAAAGCTTTTAGGAAAATTTGTTTTGCAAACAGATGCATGGAAAGAAGGCTTAGGATGTGCGTTGATGCAAAATGGAAGACCAGTATGTTTCGCTACACGTAGTCTAACTGATGCTGAAACCAGGAGTGCTCAGATAGAAAAATAAATGTTAGCTGTAGTGTTCCCATATCAAAAATTTCATAATTACATTTACGGGAATTTTGTAGAAATCATAACCGATCATAAACCATTGCTAGGAATAATAAAAAAAGACTATCAAAAAACCATCTGCAAAACTACAAAGAATGAAAATAAAACAAGAAAAATATAATTTTATTTTACCTATTTACCGGGTAAATACATGTACTTATCAGATTGATTGTCAAGAAGCTATTCTAAAAGTAATAATAATGATGTTGAAATAAAGGGATTGAATGAAATGGTACACACAATCAATGTGAGTGATGAAATGAAAAAGTTGTTTAAAGAAGAGACTAGCAAAGATAATATTTTGAAAGATGTTTTGAAATATTGTGAAATTGGATGGCCTAATGACAAAACTAAAGTTGAAAGTGATACTAAATTTCTATGGAGCCAGAAAATGATTTTATACTGTGAGGATGGGCTTGTATTTTTTGATGATAGAATTTTTATTCCTAGATCTCTTCAACAGTTGATGCTAGAACAATTACACAAGTCACACTTAGGAATTGAAAATACTAAAATAAGAGCAAAAGAACTTTTGTACTGGCCATCAATGGATCATGATATAGAAGAATTGGTAGCTAAATGTAAAATATGTTTTGACGAACGAATGGTTCAAATTGCGAATAAAAATCCTTCAGAAGTGCAACGATGAAAAAAGCAATTTCTGGCACGCATTGTTCGAATATTGAAATTCTCAGTTATAAAATATTTTTAAATCTTAATAAAATATTTTTAAATCGTAATAATTTAACCAATAAATTCTACTATGACAAAAATGCAAGAGATCAACTAGCTTTTTAAAAATGAGAAAAGGTATGGGTAAAAGAAGGGAAAAAATTACTTGCCGCCAAAGTTATAGAAAAACACAATACGCCTCGATCCTATATAATAGCACAGAATGGTAAAAACTTGAGAAGAAATTCATACCATTTGCGAAAGCGCATATAAATTAATGTATATATACAAAATCAAATAATGCTAAATTTTGAAAATTTTAATTATTATTAGTCGAACTGTTTATGTATTACATGCAATGAAATTTATAATCAAGCTTAAGTTCGTTTTTATTCTCTCTAAGAAAGAATTAATTAAATTACAAATTAGGTGATAATATTAAACAAAAATTGGGAAAATTAAATTTTTAGACACCAGCACGAGCGGAATGCACATTTTCTAGACAGCCACGTCCGTCATCAGAACTCTTGTATCTAATCTACTTAGGGTAATGTTTTAGTTGTAAGCATCATCTATTTAACCAACCAAACCCAGATAAAGGAATACGAGAAAAATTTTATTCAATTATCAATCGTCAGTTGGTGAGCACGAAGTCTACCACTACCTTAAGCTTCCATCTTGTTGAATATTTTTACTTTTAATATTTACCACCTTGTATGTTGTTGTTCCTTCAGCTAACCTTTTGATTTGATACTAGATTAGGCAACACTCTCCATGTGGTGGTATTGGATGCCACCTCTTCATTTGGCCACATTGGCCAAAATCCTTGAGAGACTTCATATAGTACAAAAATTGAGTTTTTTACACTTTTTTACTAAACTCACAAACTCAATTTAGAAAAAATGCTTATATAGTGTAATAGTAGGGACCCTAGGCAACACTCTCCATGTAGTGGTATTGGATCCCACCTCTCCATTTGGCCACTTTAACCAAAATATTTTGGAGAAAAACAAATTGTTGAATTGAATTTATGTTCGTTTATCTCAGTAGGGTTTGAAAGTGCTGAAATATCATTATTTGCAAAAAAAAGTTGTTAAAAATTTTTTAAATTGTTTAAAAATTCATATTTTAGTTTGTAAGACGTTACGTCATATTCGTATTTAACTTCACACTTAAATATGTTTTACGTAAGTCGTTACGTCAAAAACGAATATAACTGACATATTTAACTTCACACACATTGAATTAAAGAGATTTTAATGAGGCATAACTCTAACCAGATACTAAGAAATTCAATATTACCGAAAGGTGTTTTTTTGCAAAAGTAATATAAAGAATATTTGTATTTTTTCAATAAATTTTTTTAAGTAATTGATTAGAAACTGAAGAATAAATAAAAAAAATATAGTCATGATGTCGTTGTTTATAATTCTCTATAATAACATTCTCTAACAATTCCATTGTCCAAATTCGTTTATTACTCTTTTTTGATTGTCGTCTTCCTATAATTCATCAATTAATAAAGCAGCAGCTAAATCATGCGCCATCTTAAATAACAACCTCACTGCTCAGTGTCTGTTATATAATGATGTTTGACAATCTTCGCTTGATAATGTAAATGCTAAACACTCTCATCAACCCGCGCTGACAAGCCGCGATTGACCATCTAAATGCCGCTTAATATACACACACAATAGAGAACAACAATAATCATTACTGATAGTAGATATATTTTTTAGAGTAGCACTGTTATTGCGGTCGCGCTTTTTAACATTTACTTCTGCGTAATGTTCCTGCCAAATTTAACTTTTTTATTAATTATAAGAGAACTATAATATAACAACATGAAACATTTCAATAATGTTTCTAAACAAGCATTACCTACAAGTTTTTCTGAAATTTATTTAAACCTGCTCAAAATAATTTTAAAATTTCAAAGCAAACAATAAAAAAAATCATAGAAAATTCATTAAATCAATTATTAAACATGCATTCGATACGACTATATTGGCAATACTTCGGGTTTACCGATATAACATAACTATAAACGATATTTTTATTATCGATACGATACCTACTAATTATTAAAATACATTATAACGCTACACACACACGGTCAGAGACATGCGCCGAACAGCTGAAAGCCGGCTTACAGCCGCCGTTGACATTTTTTTAGCTAAAATTTGGCTAAAACTTAGCCGCCGATACGTTAGATAAACTTTTTAACAGACAGAAAAAATGCAGAATGGTACCGGGTACCAATTCGTAACTACTTTTTTATGTTTGTTATATAACTACGGTGACAAACTGTTCCCTATTATAGCGTACAGTACACTATTTTAGCCTCTTGTACACAAATTTTTTAGTACGCTATTTGTACACTCTTTTAAGACTTTTGTTCAGTAGTTTTTCTCACAATTGTTCACTTTATCATTATTTTTACAATATTTAGAAGAAAAAAAGCTTAATCGGAGCTAAAATTGCATACAAATCCTGTTCGAAACTGTACATCATAGACTATGACTAGACTCGACAACTCTGAATGACAGGCTTGTTAAGTAACTAGGACAGGGTTGATAGGTTACTACATTTAATAAGGGATAGCATATTTAATTTTTTTTATATTGCTATCTCGCTTCTTTAATGATAGTAATTTTGTATTAAATCAAACAAATTTACTAATAAGAATTTGGCGGAAAAGAAAAACACAGAAAAATGTAAGTATATTTTTCTGATTATAATTCAATTCATTTTTAAATTAATTAATTATTTTATTTCAGGAGCCGGCGATGCATAATGGGATGTCCAAAAGGGGAGAACTTGCACGAGTTCCCGAAGAATACAACCAGGTAAGTTTTGTTTACCTTTTTTTTAATGTGTGTTGAGCCAAAGATTTTGTGCATTGGGAGAAAATATTCAATGTACAAAATCTTATTATTTTTTCGGACTATATTCCAATTAAAACAACTAATTAAAATTCTTAGTTTTTAAGTTGGAACCATTGTTCTAAAGGTTTGTATGATTGGCAAGAATTTGTCTAAAAGTTTAATGGACATTGGGCGGTGTCTATAAATACAAATTCTTTTTCAATTGTCTATAAATACAATTCTTTTTATTTTCCAACTGCAACAGCAGATGGTGTCATAAAGGAGACAATACATGAAGCCACTGATATGGAAATTGAAGATCCAGAAACAACCCAATTGGGAGAAGTTCATTTTTCAAGAACACCATCTCCTACTGAACAGCCACCCTCACCGCCTCCATCACCCCTTTCGTCCTCTCCATCATCTTGCGAATCTCCAGTAACTGTGAAAGAACGGGAGTTATCAACTCAATCACCATCATTAATAGAATTAGAAAAACAAAAACTAAGGCTTCTGCAAGAATTAAACTCAAATACAACTGTCATAGAAATTGAAGATTCCCTAATCGATTAAATAATCGAGTTAGATGAAGAAGATGATAAACGTAGCGAACAAAATTTAAATACTAACAAAAACGCAGAATTCATCAGAATCAAGTCCGGAGGATACAGATAAAACGATGGAAGACAAAACTACTGCTATTAAAGAGTCGTTTATGGGTACGCCGCTGTTAAAGTTTACACTATATAATAATATACCAAATGGAGACAACTTTAAAGTTGGTGTAAGTGATGTAATAAATTTTGAAAACTTGCCAGCCTCTAATGGAAAATATGAACAAATGAAAGAAGTTTTTAAAAAAATACGTAACGTACATAAATTGCATAGTGAGGAATGAGATATGTAAGCGCATTTAACAAAAGAATAAATTAAAGGAACCTATTATATATATATATATATATATATATATATATATATATATATATATATATATATATATATATATATATATATATATATATATATATATATATATATACATATTGACAGTAACGTACATAAATTGCATAGTGAGGAATGAGATATGTAAGCGCATTTAACAAAAGAATAAATTAAAGGAACCTATTTATATATTATATATATATATATATATATATATATATATATAATATACATATTGACAATATATATATATATATATATATATATATATATGTTTATACATATTGACAATATATATATATATATATATATATATATATACATATTGACAATATATATATATATATATATATATCTATATATATATATATATATATACATATTGACAATATATATATATTGTCAGTATGTTCGTTTTCTATTTTAAAATTTTTACACTTGTTGGAGTTAATTTCAAACTTTTTCAAGAAAATAAAATAAAATTTTATTTCTATTTTTTTGTTTGTCAATTTGTAAACAATGACTACGTATAGCTGTTTCTTTTTACACATTGTTTCAGACGATTCATGTTTTTTTTTCTTAGTAAACGTAGTAAAAACATATGATAACACGCTTTTTCACCTCTCAGTTTGGGTATTCTGGTTATTTTGTGCTCTACATTTTTATGTTATTTTAGGAAAAGAAATACTTAATTTAGGAGTGTTCGTATGTCAAGGTCCTCTCCTTTAAGTTTATTTTGAATATTTTAAATAGTTAAATGGAAACTAGAAAATCTCTTAATCATAAATCGATCTTGAAATGGAGTGTCTTAAATTTAAAACATTCTTTACTAATCAGCCTAATCTTTAAAACTGAATAAATATGTGTTAATTGTCTTCCGAAAGTGCAAATGCGTTATATATTTCAAATTTAACGAAAACAATAGGTATTTTGTTGTTGAATTTTACAAAAAAACTATGATATTACGCACTTGCTCGTTTGCAAGACCATTTGCATCGAACACTGAACTCCGCTATTATTTTTATTAATGAATTTTTCTATATTAATGTAAGGAACAGACGGATTGATTATAACCACTACAAAATAACAAAGAGTAATAAAAAATTATGGGGAGTCCCATAGGTTAAGGAATTTGACGTTTATAGCCCTCTTTTGAACCGATATGAACAGACATTTGAAAATTACACAGAATGTGAATTACTATGCCCACTATAAAATGAAATATCAAATTTAAAAATATAATTTAAAGGGTGTCCTCAAAGGCAACGAAAATCATATTTGAACCGCTTGCCATGAACGACATTCTTACTTTAGGGTGTCCTCATAAAATACGTGGTTTTTAGGTAGATTTTTTATTTAATTATATGGAGTTCCGTACCCAAACGGGAAAAAACGAAAATATATTTTTCTCGCTACAATGTCTCTCAGCGATTTCTATTACTGCAACCACAATATCTTGATACTTTCACAGAAGGTGTTTAACGGTGGACACTATTACAACAAATGCTAAAATAAAAAATTTTCTGTCACCAACTTGTTAATAGTATTCATTTATTTATAGTAGCAGTATTCAGTGTTTGATGCAAATAGTCTTGCGAAAGTTCAAATGCGTTATATCATTCAAATTTAATAAAAACAACAGATATTTTGTTGTTGGATTTCACAAAATTATTATGCACTTATGCAAGACCATTTGCATTAAACAGTGAACTCCGCTAATGTGTTAAGTTAAAAAAAAATTAAAATTGCGTTTAAGCCGATTAATTGTATGAGCAGGACAAAAAAAGGCTAGCTGATTAAACATCGGCTAATAGCCGGTATAGAGCCGCCGCCGAACATTTTTTGGTTAGCCGCCGCCGCCGACTACAGCCCCTCGGCGCAGGTCTCTGCAGATGGTTGCCAGATTAGGGGATTTGCCCCTAGATTTAGGGGAGAGTTTGGGGGTTAACATTTGTTAGGGAGGAAATTGGGGATTAAATAAATATTTAGGGTGTTTTTTGGGGGATTTTTTATGTTTTACCAGATGCTTAATTGGTCTATTCCTATTTTTTGCAACCAATAAATTAAAAATATGTAACAATCAGCTTTCTGACAGATTCTTCTAAACTATTTAAACAACGTATTAGAAAGCTATTTCTTTTGTTATGCGTGTAGTATGTCATGAAAAAACAAAAAAATTCGTACATAAGTAACGAACTCTAATTTTAAGAATACTCTTACAACAACACAATAAACATCCCAGTGGCCAAATTAAAGAGGCCTTCTCACTTCAGGCTTTCTATAAGGCATGCTTAGACCTTCTCTCGGATACGATCCTCATTTTTGTGTGCCTTCCAAAGAAGGCCTTGGCTCTTTCTCCTAAAAGATCCAGTACACATTCCTACTTCGCTTCTCTTAGTAGGGAATTAGGAATGTGTACTCATTTTGTATGACAAATACATAATTTTCTATTTTTAGATTTCTTATTTATAAAACTCAAAAGTTCATTTAATTTTCTTTTTATACATCTGCTTGAAATTGAGATGCTTCGATAGACTGATTGGCAGTGCGAAGGTCTATCCTCCTAGAGGTTGACGGTTCGAATCCCAACAAATTTTAATACTTCAATTAAAAATAAAATAAAAGTGCTTAAAATTAGAAAAAACAGAAGGCCTTGTGCCTCCAAGTGAAGGAGTAAAGAGGTCTTTTAGAAGGCCCTCATACTCCTTATTTTTACCACTGGGTATATTTATATACACATACATACATATGTATATTTATATACATACTTTAATATAGTGAAAACTAAACACCTATAATTTTTGTTTTGGAGAATTTTTGTTAAAATTGGGATTAATTTAGAGAATTTTTTTATTTAATTAATTTGGATTTTATTTTTTGAAAATTACAAAAAAAACTTATTTATATAATCAAGAAAAATTATTTTAGGGGATTTAAAAAAAAAGCTTGGTTTCAGGGGTTTTTTTATTTGATTTTAGGGGAGACATAAAAAAAAATCTGGCAACCGTGCTACAACAGCCACCTTCGAAAAATTTAAAAAACATAACAAATCGACTAACTTGTTCTGGTTATTGAAAAAAGGATTTGATGAATAGGAAAATAATGAAATATAGAGCTTATCAACAATACTTGATCTTTCATACAAATCACAATTCACCCAGTAGTAGCCACCAAATTTTGTGCTATCACAAAATTTTCTGAAACGTTTTCTTGTTGTTGTTTCAGAAATATTTAATGGTTGTATGCGATTAAGTCATTCTTGTATCGCGTGCGTCGAGTTCACTTTCAAATACTGTAAAAAATCGGTTAACTAAGTAATCTTGTCCAAAATCTGTCTTCATAAATGAACACTGATTCAATATTTGAAATTTTTATTAGTCGAACTATTTATTTTACACAGAGATGAAATTTTAAATCAAACTTAAGTTCGTTTTTATTCTCTCTAAGAAAGAATAAATTAAATTACGAATTAGGTGATATTATTAAAGAAAAATTAGGAAAAATTACTTTTCAGACACCAGCAGAGCGGAATGCACTTTTTTTTAGACAGCTACGTCCGTCATCAGCACTCTTCGTATCTATCTACTTTGGGTAGTGTTTAGTTAGAAGCATTATCTATTTAACCAACCAAACTCAGATAAAGGAATACGAGAAAACTATATTCAATCATCAGTTGTCAGTTGGTGAGAACGAAGTCTACCACTTTTCCCTTTTGTTTATTATTTTTACTTTTTAATATTTACCAGCTTATATTTGTTGTTGCCTCAGCCAACCTTCGGTTAGCAATGAAAGCTACTTTTTGTTTTTATTTGTTTTCTTCCAACATTCGTTTTTAGTTAATAATAATCTAGTATCAAACCTAACTTTGTTGGGTAAACATGATTGCGCGGTGCTTTGCGATTTTTAATATTGAATGTTTGAAATTTTTATTAGTCGAACTATTTATATAAGGCGGTAAATATTAAAAAGTAACAAAAGAATAATACATAATGTCATAGAGAAGTTCATCACAATTATTTTCGTTTTAAAATCGATTCAATTTTAGAATCGATCAATAAAATCCATCACATAACTGAATATTTGTTGATTTATTTCAAGTAATAAAAATGCCAAAAATTTCTTTTTTAGTTCAAAAATTTATTTATATTTAAATATTTGCTTATGTGTGGTCTTTGTGTACACTTTTTGATATAACACCTAATTTATGATTTTTCCTGTTGGAAAAGTTTTAATATAAACAATTCTTTATCTTTTATCGACGTGCTTATTCAGGCATAAATTTGCCGAGAAATCGCGGAAAACAGTTGGTAGTAAAACACGATGTACTACTACAAATACACGACGTGTATTTGTCATATGACTTGAAAATTTGATAACTCATATGTAATATCATGTGTTTGTCAAAATAGCCATTCTACATACGGTTTACAATTTTTGCTTTGAAACGTACATACATATGTACATAATTACATCTGACAATACCTTTAATATATAATTTTATCACCACACAGTTTTGTATTGCCAACTACAGCTGATGCAAAGATGGAAACCTTGTGCTTTTGACACATTTTTAGTGCTTTTGGTATCACAAAATAACAAGATATCAAGTTGGCATTACAGGATGTCAGATCGAAATTCTAAATGAAAATTGTCAATGTCAGTACACATGGAAACGGTTCACACGAAGTGTATAGAATTTACACATGGAAAAGTGACAAGTCATATGACAAATATACGTCGTGTAAAACCACTTTAAAGAAGATTGAAAAACAAAATTAAACTATATACATATATAATAAAGTAGTAACTCATTTCCTGTATATCTGCCTTTCTGTCTATGTTCACATCACGAAAACCTACTGGGTGGATTTTTACAAAACTTTGTGAGGTACCTTAGTATCCTGATTCCAATATAGGATATCTTTTTTTCGCAAAAATATTTTATTTCCAAGAAAAAGTCGAGAAAAAGCTGTGAAAAGCACGCCGATCTATTTTTACCGATTTAAAGGTACTGCATACGTTAAGGCATCTTTTATTTTTGAAAGCGGTATATTTTAAACATGGTTGGGCAACAGATGGCGCTGACTTAAAATAATAACAACATGAATTGAAAGCGGAATATTTTAAACACGGTTGCGCAATAGATGGCAATGTTTTGAAATAATCACAAAATATGAATTACTTACTGCCAATAGCCAATTTAATAAAATTTGTATTTGAGTTGTGTTTTTTTTGCTTTGTGGAATTACATTGTTATTCAGATATTTTAGACACCTTTTACAGACCTTTACATTAATTTTTAGCAGTATATGTATATAAATTTTAGAACTTTATCTAGCGATAGGTACCTTTATATAAAGTAAATACGTAAGAGTTTTAAAATTTGGTGTGGATTACTTTCAAAACAAAATCGAACAAAATATTGTCGGACGCACACAACGTGAGTGGGCACCGCTAGTCTTAAATAATCGCGCGAATAGAACGATGACGAAATAGCATAAAATTATAACTAAAACAAGACGCTTAATAAATTAAAATAATATGAGTGAATACAACAAACAACAATGCCGACTACATCGACTACTGCGACAGCATTGACAACGAAAGAGAGAAATGAAAAGAAAACGCAAACTTAACCAACGACTATTTTTTCGTCTACGGCAAATACAAATACAAATGACTTCGACAATGATGATGATTTCATTTTTAATATCAGAAAAGTTAAATACTTAGTTTATTATTTGAAGTCAAACAAAGCGGACGTGTTCAAGAAATTGTGAATAATTTAATTTAAGAAGTAACACAAAAATTCAATAATTTATTGTTAAGAGTTTAAAAGTAGTACTTAAACACACCTTAGTGAAGGAAATATACCAATTAAAAATATGTCGCAAAAACGTGTTACCCTTTCAACGGCACGTGTGTCGCGCGCTTCAACCTCTACTCCTGTAACAGGAGGCACCCGTCTTGGCGCAGCCAGCCCTACTAGTCCAACACGTACGAGTCGTCTGCAGGAGAAAGAAGAATTGCAACATTTAAACGATCGTTTGGCTTGCTACATTGATCGCATGCGAAATTTGGAAAATGAAAACAATCGTTTGACCCAAGAACTGCAATTGGCTCAAGACACAGTAAGCCGCGAAGTGTCCAATATCAAGACCCTTTACGAAAAAGAATTAGCTGCCGCCCGCAAACTGCTCGATGAAACTTCACGTGAAAAAGCAAAATTGGAAATCGATATCAAACGTTTATGGGAGGAAAATGACGACCTGAAACAAAAGTATGTACCTATGGAAAAATACATATCACGAATTCCAATTCATTTATTTCGGTGCTCATATCATTATATTTTTTTGAATTGATCAAAAGATTTAAATTCATTTAGTAAATAAACATACTAGCCCAATTCACAATCTTGTGCATTTCAGATTGCAAATTTATGCAATTGTAAAAATTTCCCATGAATTGTGAACGGTTTTTTTACTACAGTTTGCAGCACTAATTGCAAAACAAAAAATTTCCTATTGGAGTTTTAGCTATAATAAAAATTTCGTTTTTACAATTAATAAATTCTTTAATAGATAAAACTGTTAAAGAAGCTGTTTTCAACGATAGTATTTTATACCCTCTTATTATATCCCCGGGGGTACAATAATCTCACTGCTGCATATTCTAAAGGCTTTGACTATGTGCTCTTGGCGAAAATGGGGGCACCAGATGCCAGGGTTCCTGGAACCTGAATCTGAAAGAAAAGGTCTGTGATATCACTTGTTCTCTTCGAAGCCCGACTAGTGCCCAAAGCACTGGTACCTTGGGAACCGGTTGCCCCACAGAGATCCTCTCATCTCTGTGACCAGTTATTGGTGAGGTCCCCTTCGGGGTACACTTGGTGGTTGTTGGTCAAGATCGATGTGTGCAGAGATGGTGCATCGTGGATCAAAGTGTACTGTTACACTCTCAACAGAAAGGAGTTAGATGGTCTCCAAGCTCTAATCAAGAGGTTAGAACATGGGTCCGTGGTTCGCCATGTTCTATAAATTGCTACTCATTGTAACTGTGCGGTACATCTAGTGCCATATCGATGCCTTCTTTTACACACGGCACGTTATCGTGGAGAGTGGTGTACTATACAATGGGTGACGCTAGTCTACGCTTTTATTTCACTCAGTGGTAAGACCACCCTCGGATAGGAGCCAACGCCTAATTTATATAACATTCATTCAATTACAAGCCAAGCGTACATTTTCCAAAATTCGTCAGTGTAAGATAACTGGTAACGGAGGGAACAGAGTTGCATCGGAAGTTGAAAACACAAAAAGTCACGGAGTTATCAAACTGTACTCGTAATAGGTTTATAATTACCAAAAATGGACAGTCGACTAGTATCAAATAACAATTAATCACTGCAGTCTTGCATCGAAAATTACTGCTCAAAATTTGACTGAAGTCTAGTACATGATTACAGCTAACAGTAAGAGTTGTTTGTTCTTTGGAATTTTGAAAACAAGTAATATTTAAGATCAGGGAACTATTTAAAATAAAATTCGTCAGCCATACAGTCCAGTAATTGATATCAAATTAAATTTTATTATGTCCATCCAAGCCCATTTTTAAATCATTAACTCCTTTTTTACATTCTTTGATTTCCAAATTTTTTGTTGATTTTAAATTTCAAATTTTTTATTTAATTTATATTGTCAGCTGTCAGTTTGCAAATGCCTAGCAAATAAAAACTATGGTTTTAGGAGTAGCTTATTTCCAAAATTGTAGCATATGCATTTCTGTATATTTTGTTAGTGTGTTGTAAAATTATTCAATACCTTTTTGCAAATGCTACGATGCAAGACCATTTGCACAAGATTGTGAATTGGGCTACTGTTTTTCTATATAGCATAGTTTAATACAAACACTCATACATACATATATACACATATGTACATGCTACATGTGCACTGTATGTATGTATTTAGATACATATATGCATACATAAATTTTCCATTTGGATAGACGGTAATTTTCAATGACACGCCACCACCCACCTTGGATTTTTTTATAGTCGGGCAGTACGATTTACAATTACCATAATAAAACCCTTATTGTTGGATTAAAAAGCACATAAACCAACAAACATAAGTATTTATGTATGTTCATATGTACGCATGTAAGGCATCAGCACAATATTTCTACTATTTCACGTAATGATGTCATATTTTATTTTGTTACATTATCGTGATACTTCATCTCTCCAAAATAAAAGCAAAACTTCAACCAAACGTAAACGAAAAGACAACAAAAAAAAACAATATTTTGAATAACACACAACACAAACAACAACAACAAAAACTCATTCAAGCAAGAGAACGAACATTTTCTGGCAGTGATGTCATTCGTTTCTTATTAGTTCGCATCAGTGTTGATAAATTGGATTTTGAAAATTGTACCGTTGTCAATATAAAAAA
The DNA here is from genome assembly GCA_949628195.1 of Phasia obesa. Taxonomy (NCBI): domain Eukaryota; kingdom Metazoa; phylum Arthropoda; class Insecta; order Diptera; family Tachinidae; genus Phasia; species Phasia obesa. The sequence continues at coordinate 52,315,559 of OX451219.1, read as the reverse complement.
ATGTACTGTTTGAAGGAATTGTACTAAAACAAACAATCCCTAGGCCGTCTTGTATGATGTGTAATTTTTCATATCGATGTTAATTTTTTGCTCAAACCTAATTAAAATATCTGTCTTTTCCACGTCCAAAATTCGTCTTTTACATCAGGTTTATCATTTTTATGTTGTCGGCAACAAGAAAAAAAAAAAAACAGCTCAGTGGTTATACATACATACAAACATACATATATACATTTGCATGTGCATAACTTATAAATTAAAATAAAAAATTAACCTAAAAACTGCTCTGCTGTTTTATTTGATTTTTGGCGGCTACAAACACTTGTTTTTGAAAATATAATTCGCTCCAAATAAAAATTGTAATGTGTACTGTACACGTAGAAATAAAATATGCTATTGTTTATAGAGGTTCAGACGATTTGTAAAAATTTACTATGTGAAAAAATGACATTCCAAAGACAAATGCTGTATGATGCTGAGTGATGTAAACACAGTTTTAAAAAATCAATTTAGTAGTATATTTTTTAAGATTTGGTTAAAATATCTTAATTTCAAAATTCGGGCAATTTTCTTATGTGTTTTATTTAAAATAATAAAAAAAAAATGTGCCAGATGTGGTCGATTTTAAATTTATGCGTGAAAAAGTTTTACTTGATTCAATCAGCTTTGGAAATTGTAAAGCAATTTTAAAAGCTGATTTACCGGTAAGGTTCAGTCACGCTGTTGCGGTTTAGGAAAAACGTTCCATATCAATAATATACGTACATATGTATGTATATTTCAGTTTTTGAAATTCTTCTAAAAATATTCATTCAAATGAAATATAATGTTGTTATTTATTTATTTGTCAAATGTTAGAATACAATTACAAATTATATTCTAACTGAATTATCGAGCATAGTAACGAAATTTTCATTACAAACAATCTATTGTCGTTATCGCCTTCAGTTTAATTTCTCTGTTAAATAAAATTTTGTGGAAAAATTTAATTCATGAATTTATATTACAAAAATAACAAACTTTTGGAATCACGTTAAATGATTTTAAACCTGTTTATATAAATTATTATAACTTGCCAATAGCTAAAGTTAGGATTTTATCGAAGAGATAAGTAGTTTTTTGTTATAGTAACGAGGGTAAGGCTCTTTACTATAGCTTGCCTTTTAAGTATGTGATAGTTAAAAGTCATTTTTAGTTTAATGATAATAAAAAAAAATACTTATTGGCAAGTTATATAACTACGTTAGGAGCAATAATTAGCACGGGTAGAATATGTAACGAGTCTGCACATGGTTTTACCAAAACTTAGAATAGGCCTTTGCAATTACAAAAATACAATAGGAAAATTTAAATTTGAGAAAAAAAGAAAATGTGAGTACGCTTTTTCAAATCTTAATTAACCTGACCGAACAAATACTGAAAGCTTTCTGTAGGTCAGAGTTGTGCATTTTCAGTTTTCGGCCTTTATATACTTTTCGGTTGATCAATGCTTTTGTTGCTGCCGTTGTGCAAAGATCCCTACTAACGTGTGTTTTATTAGTTTTTCAGTGATTCGGTCTGTGAGACCGATGTTAGTAAAAGTGCAACTTTTTGAGAACCTATAACTTCAGGTAAACGTATATTATGTTTAATACAAGCCCCTTATAACTCCCGCAATGATTGGTTATACATATAATGGACTTGGAACAACTTTAAGCTAAGATAATCGTTGTGAAGATTATGGATCAAAAAAGAATAGAAAAACTAAGTATAAGTGTTTTGAGTGTGTCAAGTTCCTGCGTTTGGAACATATTCTCCCCAAGTGCCAAAGTTGCCCATTTCAAGCCGATATTGAAGACTAATTATTTTTATAAGTCTATTTCCTACTATTATATCAAAAAGACATTTTCAAGTTGATCTTATTTATAAACATGAATTACATCACTGATCTTTCTGTTATTCTGTTTTTAGTAAATGCTTATGTAATATTTAATGAAAGTTTGTTTTGTCGATTTTTATGTTTGTGTTACTATTAAATACAATCATAAGTAATAAAAATTAAATATATTGTCCAAAAATAAGTTATTAATCCAAAGAAATTAATGTTTTCTACCACTTAGGTCTTAGAGACCGATGTTAGTAATCGTGTTAAAAAATTCATGTTAGTGGCGGAAGGTTAAAACACACAATTAATAAAAGAAAAAAAAGATATAACCCATATCCTTATATTTTTCTCCGTCTCCATATACTTTGTTTATATTGTTTTGCTTTGGCCACTATACCATGTAGTAAAAAAAGTAAAGCGTTTGAAGGAGATCTTCGTTACTATGCTCGATAAATTAGGTTAGAATCTAATTTGTAATTTTATTGTTACATTAAATTAATAAATAAATAAAAATATACATCATATTAGACTGACTCAGGCTCTGTACTCTTACAACTCTAAGAGGTTTTTTCGACACACCAGTGGCACACTGGTACACTTCATGCTTTTTGGTACAATTTCATACGACATTTTTGTCTCATTTTTTTTTTTTGTGTAATAAATAATTTCTTTACTATTTCTTCAATAATAAAAAATTTTAATTTCATAGTTCTCTAACCCTTTCTAGAACTACATAACTAAATTGAGACATTCTTGATTTATCTTCAGGGTTTTTATTGTTACTTTGATTGCCCTTTTATGTATATGTGATAGGTAATTTAGTTGCAAGGTCTTTTTGCTGAACTACAGCATTTAAACGTTTTTTCATCGCCTCGATCAGTTTTCGGCAGTATTCAGCTGATATATTTTTCCTTCTTTTGAGTTTGTTTTTAGTAATTAGATGACTATTTATATTGCATTTGTTTTTCCTTACGCTGCCTTTACACATGCAAGTACTTGTATGCAACTTCTTCGAAAATCCTGTAAGTTGCATGCATGTTTACACATGCAATTAAAAGTTTAATTTTGAAAATGTCGACGTAGCAAAAAGTTTCAAAAATTGCTTATCTGTTTGCTATATTTATTTATAAAAGAAAGTTGTCAACAACATTATGTTTGTTAATTTGTAGGAATATTTGAAGAAAAAGATCACTATTATTTTTAAATACGCAAAAAAGTGTTTAAAATTATAATTATTTTTTATTCATTCAATTTAAATAAAACTTTTCTGGCAACTCTGTTTATCTTATTGACATTTAACTTGCAAGAATTGTGAAAAAAATCACTTGTAGGAAAAATGTCTTGCTAATTTACAGTGAGTTTACATTAGACAATGCTGTCATAACAATAACAAAACATACAAACTTTTTCACTTATACGTGCATACATTCCCAATTGTGTTAAATATTTTGAAGACAGTAAACAGGAATATGAATTGATGTATGCTGATAATAATTCAGTTTTTGTGTACAGAAAAACAATTAAAAAGGGAAAAATAAAAACTTAAATAGTGATTTGAGGAATGCCGACAATAACTAAAATTTTTGTGTACAGAAAAAAATTAAAAAATTTAAATGATTTCTTTTAACTATTGTCTGGACGCCTATATTACGGAGACAGACAATTGACAGAATTTTTGACAACTAATACGTATTCTTTTATTGTCATGCCAGTACTGTCAAATGCTATAATTTCGAAAAATGTGAGTGTGTTAGTAAAACACTGCAAGTGTATTGTGTTTTTCGAACTTGCACTTATATGTGTAAGCTCTAGGTTAATGCCAAATTTTGGTACAATTGCTGCTGATTTGGTACAATTTTGTCATTAGATTGGTACAATTTAAACATTGTCAGATCCCAACAGTCGTTCTCATCTTAAACAAATTTTAATGATTTGAATTTATTTATACTGGTTTTTAATAGCCTTTTGTTAATAATTGCTGTTTAACTTTTCTGTTTTTTTTTACTTTAGTAAAGTATTTCGGCCGTACAATCAAATACTAAAAGGTTTGACCTAGCAGTATTAACGGCGAAAACAAAAACACATTAGCATTAAACAAACCCATGAAAAAAAATGTAAGACGGGCTAACAGGATAACAGTCAAATTACAAAACATTAGGTTTCTCAACAATTAAAGAAGAAAAAGTAAAAATAGATATTACGTACATATTTTGTTCCTCTACCAACCATCGCATCAAATCGAGTTGATGACTACGGCTGCCAGACTTGACGAATCATTGTCATTTTGACGATTTTTGCACAAAAAAATAGCCAAATTCTAATTTGACGATTTTTTCATTCAAAGTGACAATTTTATACAATTTCAAAAATAAAACATAAAGCTGTTGTTGGGCTTGTTGAAAGCAGACCTTGGCATTGAGATTCTTATGCAAATATCTAAAACTTTCCTCTTCAGTAGAAACATTAATTTAACAACATCAAAAATTGTGGCAAGTAAGTCAAAAAGATGCTAACTTTAAGGAGGATTGTTATGTCCTTTTTAAGTTGATGTGTACGATTGTTTAAAAATGTTTCTCTTAGCCTTCAGGTTTTGAAAGTATTGATAACACTTCAAAACATATAATTATCAATAGCAAAACTTATATTTAGACAGTCACTAGCAAGATTCATAACTAAATTTGCATAAAAGTAACAGATAAAATTAAATTCTTATGGGGAACCAACCAAATTCTTATTCAATGAGCAGTGTGAATAAAGATATAGTTCTAGCTAAAACTAGCAAATCTTAAGTTTAAACTAGTTTCGAGGTGAATAAAATTTTCAGATAAAGCTAGTGCTTTTTCCAGTCTAGCACAAGCTAGTTTTTCCACCGTTTGCTGAAAAAATGTGTGAATAAAAACTTGTAAGTACTCAAAATTACTAGTTTTAACTTAAATTTTTGTAAGCATGTCATTGAGGTGCTGGAAATAAGTTTGTTGTTGTTTTTTCGTCAAAAAGTGCATTGTCGTTTGTTTTTATTTAAATATGATGGCTGCATTTATGAATGTTCACAAAAAAAAAAAACAATATCTTATGTGGTCATATCCAGCAGAATATTTTATTTATACCGATTTAAAAAGAAAGTGTAAAAGGGTTAACGCAACAATTTTTGGACGAAATCCATGAAAACAGAGGAGCGTTTTTGTCACAAATAAAAAGGATGTAAATATTTCTGCGATTTCTAAGCGATCCGGGTTTTAAAATGCGAATTGCAAAACAAGAAGGAATACATCGCACAAATGTTTGTAAAACAGTGAAAATCGTTTTAAAGAAAGTTACCAATAAAGCACATTCGTGGATAAATTTCCGAATAATAGTGACAAAATCAAACTGGCTCAAGAATAGTGGGCATTGCGATTTAAAATTATAGTGATACCAAAATGTTTTACTACCTGTTTTGCTGAGAATTTATAAGAATAATAGCGTTTTTTTAAACAGAGGCAACTCTAAAACAGTTTCTATTAGCTGATTTTGCAGCCGCACGTTTTAACTTTCCAGTACTAGCTATGACTTTTCAGTACTAGCTACATAGTACTAGCAAAGATTTATTCACACTTTTTGTAGTTTATACTTTTCAGAATAACTAGTATTGAAAAGTTTTAGCTAGTGCTATTACTTGGTACTACGTGGTATCAACTACCTTTTTATTCACTCTACCCAATAATTGGGGTTATTAAGGAATGACTATATACTAGAAAATCATTTCGAAAACAAAACTTAACGATTGTACAGAAAGTGAGATATTGACTAATGGTCTTAGTTTATATGTGAAGTTTTCCAGCCAAATTATACAAATATTTGATTTTAAATGTGTTTTATAATATTAAAATCTTTTAACCCTATGAATTAAAATAATAATTAACTTTTATATATAAAATTTTAACAATTAAATTTTAATTTGAAGTTGTAGTTCTAATTTCAAAACAACATTTTTATATTTTAAATGATTTTTGCAACTGACGAAATAAAATTACGAGACATTTTTTTCTCCAAAAGTCATTCTAAATATTACAACATTGCTCTATTCGTCTGTTATGTTAAACTTAAATTCGAAATTTTTTTGAAAATGACTCGATTTAAGGTATTATTTATGAAATTGTTATTATATTGTAAAAAAACCTAACTGAATAAAAATGTTAATTGTAAAATTAAAAGAAAAACGTAGATGTATTATAAATATATAGTTTTTTATATAAGTATGGCTTAATTGAAGAAAATATTTCAATTTCTATTCTATGCTAGCTTTAAACGTGACATCTTGTATTTAGTTTGATTGTTTTTTACAAAAAATAGTTCGAAAACTGCAATTTCAGTTGTCCAATTTTGTTGACGAATTTCTAAGGCTGAAAAGACGATTTTTCTTTATTTTTTATCAGGAAATTGACGATTTTTTTAAATTCACCTGGCAGCCCTGCTTATGACGAATTTAATGAAGAGAGAACATTTGTGAGAATTATTGTTATAAGTTTGAGTATATTTATAAAAACTTTAAACTGTCGACATGGAAATACGCGTGACTATGCAACCTTGAATATTCATTCTTTTTTTATTTAATACATTCTATTTTACCATTATACCTATGTCAAGTTATTTGTTGTTTTTAATTTAACCCTTTAGAGATCGATAGCATGATATTAAGCGATACTGGGTACTCTTGAAGTAATTTATTATTTATTAATAGATTTGTACAATATAGGTATAAGTTTTCTGATACAAATAGTTATTACATAATTACAATCTATATTAGGCGTAGCAATATTGAAGTATGCCTGATTTTGAATTATAATTAAAATATATTTCTGTATTCAATGCATGTTTCAAAATATTTATATAGCGAGTTAAACTTGGTGCCACTTAATACAGAAAACTCCTGATTATCCGCGGATTGGCTGGCTGGCGCAGATACCGCGGATAATCGAATTTAAATAAAAACGGTCATATTTTTGTATATTTTTTTTATACATAAAACGTTTTACTGTATGGCGCCGCGGATATTCCACAAAGCAGATAAACCACCGACGGATAGTCGAGAGTTTACTGTATATTTATTACTTCACTATACATAGCTGAGTGAATTTTGACTAAAATATTTGTATCTAAATTCTTATGTACTGTCTTTACAAGTGAACTTGTAGCACGTGAGGAAAATTCTGCTGTAAGCTCAGGAGTTACATCATAATTAAGTTTAGAATAAACATCTCAGAATTGTGAGTTTAAATCAGTTGATTTAAAATCATTTTTCTAATAGACAAATTAATTCTTTTCAATTAAAGCATAAAGCATAACATTCTCGGCCAGGAATTTTAATAATTATTAAAGTAGGCATGAATTAATGTTTCTACATTGCATCCTGCACCTAGCAACTATTTTTAGGAGTTATTAATATAATTTGAAATTAATATTGGTATTATTTGATTGCAAATTATTTCATCTGATCTAGATTGGTCAAACCCCGATTTATGAAATAATTATATACTACGACTTTGTCCTCCTGATAGTAAAAATGTTAGTAAGCTTCAAAAATAGACAGGCAATTGTTCTAAAGCATGACTTTTGCATTCACTGACTGTGAAAGTAAAGTTTTAAAGTCAAGTTTTATCGATAATTTGGAAAACGTTGACTGAAAATTTTAATATATTGTTATAAATTCACGGAAATGAATTCTTACTTTCTATGGCCATTTCGCTATTTGCATTAGTCAGCTCATCAGGAAACCTTAGTCGAATTTTTTTTTGTTTAAACAAATTTTTACATTAAATAATATTTAAGGAATAATTGTATATATTTAAATCAAAATGTGCTAAAATTAATTTCGCATAATTACAGATGATCTCGCGAAGGAAAAAGTGTAAATAATGTAATAATATTTTGTTATCAAAAATAATAAAAATCTCCTACAATGTCGGTTGCTTTAGAACTTGTAAAGAAGAAGGAGGAGGAAGCTATTCAGAGTAAACGTTTATGGATTATATTGGTAAGATGGTACTTTTGCTACCTTGGTAACACGGTTTCGGCTTAGGCTCGTAAAAATAGTTAGTTCGTTTAAAAGAAGTAATCGATGCTATTTAAAAGTTTATTTGTAACTTTTTCTAATAGATTCTCTTCTCACGATGATTCATGGCGACGTCATTTAGCAATGAAAATAACAAGTTTGTCTACCTGGTTTCGGCTTAGGCTCGTAAAAATAGTTAGTTCGTTTAAAAGAAGTAATCGATGCTATTTAAAAGTTTATTTGTAACTTTTTCTAATAGATTCTCTTCTCACGATGATTCATGGCGACGTCATTTAGCAATGAAAATAACAAGTTTGTCTACCTGGTTATAAAATACTATAAATTTAATTAAAAAAAGATTCTCCAAACATATTTAAAACTCTCTATATAAATATTGCGTTTTTCATTTTGGCGCACAGCAAGTTAAAGTTTAGACCGATTACAACATTATTAAATGAATAAATAAATAAATTCATAACATTTTTAAAATTTAATTTATAGAAAATATATGAAAAAATAGCTTACAGTAATTAATTGTTTTTTCAGACTTGACAAAAAAACTAAGGAATGTGGTATTGCTGAGAACAGTGCTCGCGTTTATGAATCTCGTTTCAATGAAATCAATAGCAAATATAATGCAGCTTTAGTTGATCGCAAAAAGGCGGAAGATCAAGCCAAGGACTTGGTGGCTGAAAATGGTCGTTTGCTTAAGCAGTTGGATGATTTGCGCAAACAACTCGAAGCTGAAACTTTGGCCCGCGTTGATTTGGAAAATCAAAATCAAAGCTTGCGTGAAGAACTCAGCTTCAAGGATCAAATTCATGTGCAAGAACTTACGGAGACTCGCTCCCGCCGTCAAATAGAAATCAGTGAAATCGATGGTCGGTTGTCCAAGGAATACGAGGCTAAATTGCAGCAATCGTTACAAGAATTACGCGACCAATATGAGTCTCAGATGCGTGCTAACCGTGAAGAAATTGAGTTGTTGTACGACAATGAAATTAAGAATCTCCAGGCTGCTGCTAATCGTGCTGCAAACTCTTCAGCACATGCAACCGAGGAAGTTCGAATTATGCGCACAAAGATCGATGGCTTGAACGGTAGAACTGAAGAATTAGAGAATACCAATTCCGCTTTAAATGTAAGTTCTGTTTTTTCTATTATTCTTTTCTACTAAAAATAGTTAACATTTCTATGTTTTCTTTTAAGGCCCGAATTCGCGAGTTGGAGAATCTTTTAGACAGCGAACGTGCTCGTCACAACCAATACATTGCATCACTAGAGGCAGAACTACAACGAATGAGAGATGAGATGGCTCATCAGTTACAGGAATACCAAGATCTTATGGACATCAAGGTCTCATTGGATTTGGAGATTGCTGCTTACGATAAATTGTTGGGTGGCGAAGAGCGCCGTCTAAATATTACTTCACCAGGTCGTCCCAATACTAGCGGAAACAGTACGAATGCCGATTCCGGTTATTCTAATGGAACACATCTTTCGGTAAGTTCCAGTTCAGCTTACCGATCGGGACGCGTAACCCCTAGTGGCCGCCGTTCTGCTACTCCTGGCGCTAGTGCTAGTGCCATTAAACGTCGTCGTACTGTTATCGATGAATCGGAAGACCGTAGCTTGGCCGACTTTACTGTTAATTCTGCTGCCAAAGGCGATTTACAAATTTTGGAAGCCGACAGTGATGGTCGCTATATTAAATTACACAATAAGGGCACCGATGAAATCAATCTAACTGGTTGGCAATTGACCCGTATTGCAGGAGACGAAGAATTGGCCTTTAAATTCACCCGCGGTACCAAAATTACTGCCGGTCAAACAGTTTCTATTTGGTCCGTACACGCTGGCGTTAATCACGAACCTCCCACCAACTTGGTCATGAAGAAAAAATGGCCTGTAGCTGATTCCATGCGAAGTGTTTTGTCTAACGCTGACAAAGAGGTGAGAATATTGTCAATTTACAACACTTGTAGCAAAAGTAGAATTTGTAGTCACTGTCAACAACTAGAATTAATACTAGATCAGTTATGTCTTTCAAATTCCTCTCATACTTTTTACGATAAAATTTTTTTTTGCTACCTGTTGCATTTCTAAAACTTACTTATTCTGATTTTTTTTTTGGGAATTGCCACTCTCACAGGATGTTGCCAGTTACGAGCGTACTCGTTCAAACATTTCCAGTCATGCATCTAGACACAGACAAACCAGCAGTGGATTCACACTCGGATCCGGTGCCAGTTCAACAGGTGTAAGAAGTCTTTTTTCCTTGCTATTTTAAGGCCAACATCATAAGTCAATTTGAAACTTGAACAAAATAACATAATAAAATAAAAATACTACACATCCACAGTATATAAAATGGACAAACGGACTGACACAGTATCTAATCATGCAAAAGTGGGAATTACATTCCCATTCTGCATTCTAAGCCTATTTTTTATTCAAACTTCCTAATATCTTACTCAGATACTCGTATATACATATCATGAGACTTTTGTACTTTAATATTTATAAACTTTTATTTTTGACTTTTTCTTTTCATTATAATGCTAACCATAATAGTTTTTGTGTTTGTAAAATTGTATTTTTTCTATTAAGTTTTGTCAAAATCAAATTTGTTAAA